>JBAKBP010010047.1:0-80117 GCA_037953745.1 Lithodes maja | reverse complement strand
CTACCATCACCACCATCTCCACCACCACCACCACCACCACCATCTCCACCACCACCACCATCTCCACCACCACCACCACCACCAAAAATGTTGACTGTACTTACTCACACTGCTGAGATTCCCTCGTGGCCACCAAGCCGTATATGTAGAGTGCTTTTTGCCCATAAAAAACTTACCTCCCAAGCACTTTCCACCAATAAATTATCGAGCAAAAATGCAAGCACTTTCCACCACTAAATTATCGAGCAAAAATGAACAGGGCTGAGGGAGCATGGCGACATATGCTCGACCAGTAATGAAAGTTTTTTCACTAAGAAACACTAATACAAGGTAAGATACACTACTTGAACGGATAAATAGCAATATAATTGACTGATATTTATATGAAAGTGTTCCACAAACAAGCAAAACGTTTGGCAAAAAGCATGGCCCCTCCCTCCACCACCTTGGTCACGTAGCCTACACCAGAGAATGCTCGACCAGTTATAAAAGTGTTTTCACTATAAACACTTATACAAGTAAAATACACTACTTCAAGTGATAAATAGCAATATAATTGACTCAATATGGTATGAAAGTGATCCACAAACAAGCGAAACCATGGCCCCTCGTGGAGCCCACCTTGGTCACGTACACCAGACTAGCAAAACACTTCACTAACATGGTTTTTATACCCTAAACAAGAATAACACAATAATCCATCGATAACCCAACGATATAGCACTTCGTTTGGGTTATATTAGGGCGGTAATATCAGCCAGGCTGGGCAAAATGGAGGCCCCTTGGTTTAAAGGGCCACACACACCCACCTACTAGGCTGACTGATGGGAAGAAACTGACTCTCTCTACTACCGCGGGGCCCTCACAGGGACGCTAGGGGGTTGCTAGATTTTCCCACATGTACATCTAACTTATCGGACTTACCAGCCAAAAAACCGGCTCAATTGCGTCATAAACTTATTTTCTAGCAATATAATAAGTCCATATGACGCGATCGCGTCATATGTGTTTTTGGTTCACTCTGCCATATGACGCGATCGAGTCATATATGTCTGGGAGAGTTAAGAAGGTTTTAACCCTCTTTACTCACTGGAAGATGTACTAGCGTTTCCCCATACCTCCCTCTAAGTGCACCAATGCTCAAATCTCGCCTTTAGAAACTAAAATATTTGGCATAAATTACCCAATGACGCAAATATTCCTACTTTTATCATGCATGATATCATCAATAATTATCACATAACACATTATCAGAATAGGCTATATAGAGTTGATATATCGGAAAATATGAAATTACAACATTTTTAAAAGCACCGTCATGTTCTGGCCCTAAATATTTATTTCATCCGTTTTCAACTGTGGATAATTTTGACGAATATATACAGTAAATAAACTATTACTGCGCATAACTTGTCTTATACTCATCATTATGCATATAAGTTTATTTATAATATAATTTACAAAATACCTGTAGTTTCTACTATATATTCATCATTTAATGAGGAAATATTAAAGGCAACGTATTCAAAACCTCTGAAGATATTGCTTGTTATAATCAAATATCCATTACGCGGTTCACACAGACTACCGCTTAGCTATACAAATACAGTATATGGGGAGGCAGCGTTGCCAATGTCTGGCAGGCTTAGCTATACAAATACAGTATATGGGGAGGCAGCGTTGCCAATGTCTGGCAGGCTTAGCTATACAAATACAGTATATGGGGAGGCAGCGTTGCCAATGTCTGGCAGGCTTAGCTATACAAATACAGTATATGGGGAGGCAGTGTTGCCAATGTCTGGCAGGCTTAGCTATACAAATACAGTATATGGGGAGGCAGCGTTGCCAATGTCTGGCAGGCTTAGCTATACAAATACAGTATATGGGGAGGCAGCGTTGCCAATGTCTGGCAGGCTTAGCTATACAAATACAGTATATGGGGAGGCAGCGTTGCCAATGTCTGGCAGGCTTAGCTATACAAATACAGTATATGGGGAGGCAGCGTTGCCAATGTCTGGCAGGCTTAGCTATACAAATACAGTATATGGGGAGGCAGCGTTGCCAATGTCTGGCAGGCTTAGCTATACAAATACAGTATATGGGGAGGCAGCATTGCCAATGTCTGACAGGCTTAGCTATACAAATACAGTATATGGGGAGGCAGCGTTGCCAATGTCTCGCAGGCTTAGCTATACAAATACAGTATATGGGGAGGCAGCGTTGCCAATGTCTGGCAGGCTTAGCTATACAAATACAGTATATGGGGAGGCAGCGTTGCCAATGTCTGGCAGGCTTAGCTATACAAATACAGTATATGGGGAGGCAGCGTTGCCAATGTCTGGCAGGCTTAGCTATACAAATACAGTATATGGGGAGGCAGCGTTGCCAATGTCTGGCAGGCTTAGCTATACAAATACAGTATATGGGGAGGCAGCGTTGCCAATGTCTGGCAGGCTTAGCTATACAAATACAGTATATGGGGAGGCAGCGTTGCCAATGTCTGGCAGGCTTAGCTATACAAATACAGTATATGGGGAGGCAGCGTTGCCAATGTCTGGCAGGCTTAGCTATACAAATACAGTATATGGGGAGGCAGCGTTGCCAATGTCTGGCAGGCTTAGCTATACAAATACAGTATATTGGGAGGCAGCGTTGCCAATGTCTGGCAGGTGGGTAACCAAATTCTGAGCCACCCTGTATATATATTTATGTACCTTGCACGGAAGATTGTTCGGTGTAAGTTGTCCTGGTATTATGAAAGACATCAAAGGCATTTGTGTTCTGAGGTATTGTACGGTGTCCTTCTCAGAACACGCTTTGTGGTGGACACACCACTGAAAGGTGTGGTTGACAACATTTCAAACTTTTCAGCCTCTGTTATTGGGTATTTACAGTATAATGTAGCATAATGGCTCATGTGACTGCAACCCCTACGATGAAAAGAAAGTCAAGTGGCTCTAATGTTCTACATAATCAGAGCATTGGAACGACCCAACAAATACCCTAAAATTTGTCAGTCTCTTCAGTGGATAGGCATTTGGCGGAATATGATGATGGGCACAATGCATATGTCGGAGGTAAACTGACTTAAATTGCAATGTGTGTTGTTTCTGAAAAGGCAATCAAGGATATATGCAGAAGAATGTAGGAGGCTTATTCAAGTTTGTGACAAGTGCGTCCCATTGGGAAGGGTTTGATTGCACCGGTTGATATTGAAGAGGGACAAGGTAATTCATTGAGATGTTGTACCAGACTTCATAGTGAAGTTAGCCAGTGTGGCTAAGTGGTACCACACTCAGTTCATGCGTGGGAGACCCGAGTTTGATCACCCACAGGAGAACCATAGGTTTATTCACTTACGGGCATGGTGTTCCATACCCTTCGCAGCAATGCTGGACATTGGACATGTAGTAGTCCAGTTTGCTTGTACACATGTCTATTGAAGCACCAGATAAACAGGATTGAGCTGATTATACTGGTTACATATTAACTGCACATGAACAGCAATTCCAACAGTAAAATAATATTCCATTTTCACCCCCAACACAGTGTAGCCTACACACATCGAAGGTCGACACGCTGACCAGACAAATATCAGAGTGGCGAACTATACACAGTAGATAGCTTTCTCCATTAATATTATAGAATGTTCTTGATTATAGAGTGAAAGCAGTGCAGCTTTGCAAGTTCTGTCTCTGGCTTTTATAGGATTAATCTGCATCATAGATATTTTCTTCACTTGAATGTAGTTTAAGCATGAGACCGATATACAGCTCTTTCAGTAAACACGGTCATATTTAATAGTTTGAACAGCTATATACTGTATAACTCTTTAACGCTGGGATACGCCATATAAATCAAATTCCCCCTTTGCCTTGAGTAGCATCCAGAGGGGGGTGAAGTTCACATATACAGGTTTAGTATAGGTGGATTCTCAGTTGTTCAAGATATTCCCTGGCACTCTCTCATGACTTCTATCCTTGCCAGGTATCCATTATTTTCCATTTATCTTAAAATACGCACACAAAATGAGATGGTTACATAAATTATATTCCTGCCTCTTTGAAGTATGGATAACAAGAATCATCATCATTCTTTTAAAGGGATACTATGGATTAAATGTGACGAAACACATAGTGTTAATGCACACATTCATATGTAATATTGATGTCAGTAAGTCTATACTGACTAATTGTTAAGCATAAAGTTAATGTTTCAAATTATTATGAAGATATGCAATTTGTTCAAGTAAATAGTTTCGTATTACTGTATGTATGATTAGAGATTTTTTTTTTTTTTTTTGAGTACTGTATATATTTGACATCTTATATAATATGTATTATAATATTAATAATTCAATTGTGAGGACACAATTCCACACTTAGATGCTATAGTCAATAATTAAACACAATGTAGTGTGGCGTCTTTACAAAGGACAAGCACCAACAAATATAATGGTTCTACTATGCTGCTCGTAAAAATAAAATAAAAAAATAAAATAAAAATATATATATATAAATATATTATATATATATATATATATATATATATATATATATATATATATATATAGATATATATATATATATATATATATATATATATATATATATATATTGCCACAACAATCAGCTGAAGGGCTTCAGTTGATTTTTATGGCCGTACCATCTCAGTGCATTTCTCTTTATCCACTCTATCACCCCCCAATCAATGCCCAAAGCACACTCCTCCATTGCAAAGGACTCGTATACTTCTCTATTACTTAGTCCATCAAACCTATTTATGCCAGTTGTTGTTCTGAAATAGTACATATCCACAGCTCTCAGTAACTTGTGAGAGATCTTCGTCACTTGCAGTCTACGTTTCGTTTCCATACGAGAGTGTTGGGAGCAGCACAAAGCTCCTCAGTGTTTTTTTTTCACTTCTTGACTGACTGTTCTTCCTTTAAGGGGGGATGGGCCGGTTTTCTGGACCACTTTCTCCCTCATGTTTAGCCCCATTTGTTTTCAGATGTAAAGATGTTTGCCCCATTAGTTAGTCGATTTTAAAATCTCTCGCCCCACTTCTTCGTCAATATTTAGACCTCTCGTGCTATTTAGGTGTAACAAAAATCCCTGGCGAACGATAGTGAGCCTGTAATGTTGGAAGAAGCGGCCTTCGGCCGAGACATTTTTCTACCAAAAAATGTACAAATTAATCTAGAAGGGGGGTCTAATGGATTTTTTTTTTAATTTGATGGAGACCTAGGGAGGAAACTAGAAATATAATGAATACATGCAAAAATCGCCCTTAAAGATACAGTCCAGTTCTCCTATTACTGTTCTTCCTTGCATTGTCCTTTCTTTTATCTCACTCTCCTGCTTACCATATTTGCACAGTACAGCTCCCAAGTACTTAAAACTGCTAGCCTCTTCCATATCTTCAATTATCAGTTAAATTGTACACATTTCCTTATGTTCTTGCTTGATTCTATATTTTGTCTTAACCCTTCCCGCCCGGACAGCATTTTAAAATAACGGTGCGGCAGATGGGCTTGAGCCCGGGTGTCATTTTAAATCCCTATGCTTGAAAGCGTGCTTTGAAAGCCGCGCGGTTAAAATGTCCATTGCAGGGGCGATCGCAGCGCCAGCAAACCTCAACTACTACTGTTATCAGTCCGTACGTGCCCGCCATAGTGAGATATAGTGAAAATATGTCTTCCGACGCGTCCGAATCTGTGCAACCTTCTGCCCAACCCCGCTGCTGTCCCGCTAGCAACATCGACGCCTACTGCGACCCAGAAATAGCCTGATCGTAAGAAAGCGAAGCGTATATTGAGTGATAGTGCAATACAAAGACAACTTTTGGCCATCGAAAGTGAGAGGGAAAGTGAAAGTTTGTTCGAAGCGAGCAGTGGCGAGAGTGAAGTTGATAAACTGCAAGATATAAGTGAAATTGAAGACTTTGAGAGCTTTCATGGTGATGATGCAGTAGATTTGTGTCATGTGTCAGGTAGTAGTGAGGACACTGATGTAGAAGTGTTTGATGAAGATGCGGTGGAAATTCCCAGCGTGCTAGAGCCTAGGCCTACCCCGCCGCCATTGCACCGTGGTCAGCCTTGGCCTATTCCTCAACCTTCCCCCTTGCCTGCTTGTACGCCCTTGAAAGTGGGCAAATATTTTTACGAAAAGACATTGGTGAAAAGTGCAGCCAGAAAGGCACGCAAGGCGGCAGAGGAAACAAGGGAAGCTAAAGGTGATAGCGACAATGACGCTGACCCTGCCCGCCTTCCTTTGTCTCGACGCCTTAACCCGGGATGCCGCAGGGGTCACCCACAGCCCTCAACTTTATCTCTCACTCAGGATGAGTAAAGGGCCTCTGGAAGTGGTACTAGTGGTGCAGCATTGTCCTCTCACAGAGTACCAAGGGCCTCATCACATCAATGAGCATAATTTGTAGCGGAGAAGCCCTCAGCTCGCCGCAAAAGGAGTCCAACTCCGGAGGCTGCGCATCCCATTGTTCCAACACCCGCAGCTTCCCGCCCCCCATGCCCAGTCACTTCTTCACCAGAATTGTCCCCCGAAAAAGATGCCGACGACCCTAACATTGCCCCAGATGACCTGACGTCACCTGAGGAGGAGGAGGAAGAAGTGGAAGAAGAGGAGATACCAACACGGCGAGTTCAAGGGAGAGGGCGAGGGCGAGGCCGTGATGGTCGTGGGCGTGCTGCTCAGCCTGCCGATGCCGATGCCGCTGCCCGTGGGCGTGGGCGTTCGCGTGGGCGTGGGTGTCCCCTACAATCAGAAGTGTTTGTCTGGACTGATGGGGCCGATTTTGAGCCAGTTATCCTGCTTTTGACGAGGAGCAGATTGGCTCAGGGGTGTCACCAGCATATCCCTGTGGCCCAGATGCAACCCCTATTGAACTTTTTTGTGGGTTCTATGATGACGTGGTCATGGAATACCTCTTCGAGGAAACGAACAACCACCACGAAATATGTTCCAACTTTCTTGGCAGGAAGACAAGTGCCAAGATGGTGGCATGGCGAGCTGTCACTGTGCCACAAATGTATGTTTTTATGGCACTGACTATGCTGATGACACACATCAGAAAGCATGCACTGGCTGATTACTGGATCACTGCCGATCTGATTACAACCCCAGCCTTCGGGAAATTTATGTCTAAGGACAGATACTTTGACATTCTGTCCTATCTGCACCTGACTAACAACATGCATGTCCACCTTCAAGATCGGCTTTGGAAAATCAGGAAGCTGTATGACATGATATGCCATCGCTTTACCACCTACCTGATACCATTCCAGAAGATGTGCCTCGACGAGTCTCTGGTCCTGTTCCGGGGGAGGCTGCATTTCCGGCAATATATCCCGTCGAAGAGATATCGTTTCGGCATCAAGCTCTTCGTCCTCTGCGACTGCAAGACGGGATATGTTCTGTACTTTGTGGTCTACAGCGGCAGTGGTGGAGAGATCATAACTAACCCCGACATTGGATTTGGCGGCGCTGTTGTGCAAAAGATGATGGAGAAACACTTCCACAAGAACCACATCCTGTACATAGACAAGAGGAAGGGCATGCCAGTGTACCCGACAAAGACGAAGAAGACGGATGTGTTCCATAAGAAGAGTGGCCCCATCCTCTCTATCCACTGGCATGACCAGTGGAAGGTAAACCTCCTCACCACATGCCACAAGGCTGAGATGGTCGCCACCGGGAAAGTGGACCGGAAGACCAAAAAGCCCGTCCAAAACTCTGAAAACTCATGCTCATACAGACAAACAAAAGGATGTGTTAATAATAAGTAGTATCAAAAAGGGTATTCTTACAGTTTCTTACAGTAGATCCTCTGGAAAAAGGCAAACTATGCCTGTGTATCCAGCTCAGTACCAGTACTTGCACTGCTGCGGTCGTTCACGGTGTTGGCGGCGGCGGTAGCAGACGCAACATTTTTACTATTCTGTATTTTTGTTTTATAATCAAACTTCAAATCTTGTCTTCCCCATGCTTTATCAAGATTACTTTCAAACTCCCTTATTGATTCGGAATCGACTACATACTGGGGCAGTGCGTTCCACTCATTTACCACTCTATCACAAAATGAGTTCTTTGCCTTCTCAAGCCTATTTCTTTCTTTGTAAATTTTCTTAGAGTGTCCTCTCGTTCTTGTTCCCTCCCGCATCAAGAAGATACCTTCACACACATCCTCATCGTACTTTCCTGACACTATCTTAAAAGTCTCTATCATATCCCCTCTCTTTCTCCTATATGCCAGTGTCGGAAGCCCCAGTGTCCTCAACCTCTGCTCATAGCCTGCGTTCTTCAACGTTGGTACCAGCTTGCTAGCTCTCCTCTGCACTTTCTCCACTGCTTCTATATCCTTTACCATATATGGAGCCCACACCTGGTTCGCATATTTCAGGTGCGGCCTAACCAGCGCTGTATAGAGATTCCTGAAGATTTCATCGTCAAGTGACACAAATGTCCTCCTTATCAGCCCTACAATTCTATTGGCTTTGTTTATCTTTTCTGCTAAATGTTCTGAGAAATTTAACTTATTGTCTATCACTACTCCTATATCCTTTTCTGCACTCACTTCCTCCATCGCTTCATACATACTGTATCCTACCTTGTCTATCTTGCTGGTCCCAATCCGCATGTACTTGCATTTTTTTGGATGAAAAGGCATTAACCAATGCTCAGACCATCCCTTCATGCCCTCCACATCTCCTTGAAGCAAACCCATATCTTCCTTACTCCTCACTCTTCTATACAGTTTAGTGTCATCCGCATACAGGTATACCGCACTTCCATTAGTTATAACTTCAGGCAAGTCGTTGATAAATATAACGAACAGCAGTGGTCCCAACACAGATCCCTGAGGTACCCCACTTGTAATTTCCCTCCACCCCGAGCCTATTCCATTCACCAGTACCCTCTGTCTCCGATCTTTCAGGAAGGCTTCTATCCATTTCACACATTTCTCCCCTATATTATAGCTTCTAACTTTCTCTATTAACCTTTTATGTGGGACCTTATCGAAGGCCTTCATAAAATCGCAATATACCACGTCTATTACATCACCATCTTCTAGAATTTGCATCCAATCATCTACCACCTTAATTAGCTGTAGTACCGTCGACCTCCCCGGCAAGAATCCGAACTGTCTCCCACTGAAAAGTTGGTTTGACTTCATATGATCCATTATTCCTTCTCTAATTACCGTTTCCATTAGTTTACACACAACACTTTTCAAACTGACTGGTCTATAATTCCCTGGGTCATTTCTCTTTCCCTTCTTAAATATAGCTGTTATGTTCGCCTCTCTCCAGTCCATCGGGATTTGTCCTGTGTTAAACGATACCTCAAATAACATTTTCAATGGCTCTACTAACATCTCCCCTCCTTCCTTTATGATTCTTGGGTGTATCCCATCCGGTCCCGGTGACTTACTTCTGTTCATTTTTTCTATAGCCCTTCTTATTCTAGCATGGGAAAACTCTATTAGTTCTAGTGCCGGTGCCTGTTTGATGGAATAGTAGGCACTGCATCCTCCGACTCCACTGTTAGTACCCCCCCAAAGTATTTCCCCAGCACCTCTGCTTTCTCCTTATCAGTCTCCGCTCTACTCCCATCATTCAACCCCCCCTACCAGCTCTGGGATCCCTACTCTTCTTGTTAACTTTTCCTGAATGTACTTCCAGAATATTTTTGGATTATCCTTCACATTTCTAGCTATCTCTCTCTCCCTCTCCTTCACCCCCTCCTTGTCTCCCACCTTATTTTATTGTTTATTTGTCTGCGTTCCAGATCCACTTCCTTAGACTCTATACTAGTCCCCCTGTTCTTTTTTAACAATTTTAATCTTCCCACAATCGTTTCTTTCTTCTAATCAATATCCAAAGCTTTCTTTTCATTGGCAATTCTGGGTTAGTTCTTTTCCTCAATTTTGTTTTATCCTTATATTCCCTTACTGGTACACTTTTGGATACAGCATTCTCCAGTTTGGCTCTAATTTTCCTCCACATTCCTTCAGCGTCTTCACCGTTCAAGTATTCCCCCCAGTCAATGTCCAAACACCGTCTCAGCAGCTCATAATCTGCTCTATCATACATGTATATTTTTCTATTGCTTCTATTATTCCTCTCTGATTTAATGTTACAACTAAAGCTTATACAGGCATGGTCACTACGACCTATAGGGCTATCCACATTAACATGTTCCACTATATCCTCTTCATTGCTAAAAATCAAATCAAGTACACTCCCCTGCGTCCCATCTCTATATCTTGTCATCTCTACAATATGTTGCGTTAAAAAACAATCTCTCACTTTCTCTATAAACTTTCTCTATTGAGAAACTATGTTCCTCAAGACAATAATAACAAAGATATAAAATATAATTATACAATGAAACCTGTGAGACGGGGGTGGGTGTGGGGGGGATTTTGAAACAAATTATATGATTAACCCGCTGAGACCCAGCGTCGCACGTGTTGCGTCTGAAATGTTCGATCACCAGAACCCAGCTACGCAATGGTTGCGTCCAGGTTAATTACTTCGGTCCTATGGCACCTAGAGGGCTCAGATTTGAATGGGAACTGTGTAAGTATCCCACGCATCCATGCCGATGGCTGAAAACTCTGAAAGTCCAACCACGTGCGCGTGAGCACGCAAACAATTTTTTTTGGGGGAAATTGCCTTAAATTTTTTACCCTTGTAAAATCCGTTTTCGGGGGCTCTGTAGGACCATTTTTTGAGCTTTTTGATCGGTTTTTCATGGTTTTTCCTTCATTCCTAACCCATTCGCTATTGTTTCTGGAAAACAAAAATTCAACCCTCTGGGCCCTGGTGGGACATTTATTACTAACTAGCTGGGGCTCAGCGGGTTAAAACCAAAGTGTACCGTTGAAGAAACGGTACATCCGCCCTCCCCTTTGGTTCCACCACCAGGTAAAATTAATCAAACATTACACAAAAGTTAAAAAGGGGGATTAAAACTAGGGCGGTGTACTAACGAGATCACCTCAAGAAGGCGGGGTAGGGCTTGCTTACCATTAGTTACGGTAGGACAAAAAGGTGCACGTAAGATTAAACATTTCCCAATATCTTCAAGATCAATATCTTTATTTATGTTCATTAGTTGAATTCCTCTAACAAAGAGTTTGCTCTTGCTTTTTTACTTCCGATGTGAAATACTTTGCATTTATCTTTATTGAAAGTCATTCGCCATGATTGAGCCAAGTTTAAGTTTGATAGCTTGTCCAGATCATTCTGAATCTCTTGTATGTGTGATGGTTAAATTACTTTGCTTGTAATTTTTGTTTCCTCAGCAAATCTGGAGATTCTGCATTATAGTCCATCATCAATAACGTTAATAAACGTAAGAAATTGATTTGAACTGAGAAATGAGCCTTGTGGTACACTGCATGTAACATTTATCCAATTTGAATCCTTGCCATTAATTAGTACTCGTTGCTTTTGCTCGCTTAGCCAATCCTGAATGCAAGGAAAATCATGTTGTGAGTTTATTATGAGGATGTTAGTTTCTAGATAGTATACAATTATAATTTGGGCTATTGTTTCGAGCAGCTTGCATAGAATTGAGGCGAGGCTTATTGGGTGATAGTTGCCAGGCAGATCATTATTTCCTTTTATATAAAATAGGTGCTACGTTAGCTAATTTCCATTCTTTGGGGACTTAATTGTTCCTTCTTTAATGGCTAATGGCAAAAATTTAATTTTAGTTTTGATATGCCATAAGAAAGGTCTGTGTTTGAAAATTCCAATTTACATAGGGCTTTCAGTTGTTAATTAAAACTGGTGGAGAATGAGGAACAGCAAAACAACTATTGAGTGTTGCTCATTTGAGTTACATCACCAATTTGTTTCCATTTTTCGTCAACTAGCATGCCATTTGTTACGACCGGGACTCATATAAAACAAGGGCTCTTATTCATTGGATTAGAAAGGCACACAGCCACAACGGTAACACTAGATCCAACCCTCGAACTTATAATGCCGGCGCACAAAAACACCTATACCCTCCAGAGTTAAATCTGCGATAACGGGGTATCCTATAACTCGGTGTAAATGCACTACTACTTCAGGCTGATGATCTCTGATACAGCCTGAGCACAACAACATACAATTATGTTAATAATGTATACAAGGAAAAGGATAGAGAGCTTAATTAAATCACTGAAATGATTTAATGCAAACAAGAAGAAGGTATAATTAAAGTTACTCTAAACAATAATAAACTGTCACTCCTATATTAAAGAAAGTGAACGAAAGTCCTAAAACATCGAGCAGGAATCTTCTGAAGAAAGTCTGATGCTGCTTAAGATGATCGAATCGGATTTTGAACTGTTATATAAAGCAAGAACAAGATATGACAAGTGTATGGACATACAGTGTTAACTGGCACGGGAATAATAATAAATGTGCAATAGTTATCTCCAACAACAAAAGAAGTACTTCCTCAGGCAACGTAAAAGCCTGCTCAGGTTGTGCAACTCAACAACAACCAAGGCTTACAATTAACGTGAATACAAATGCTGCATACATAACATAAGAGTTTATAATCTTAATCGGGTGTCTGCTAGGCGAATAAAGTCTAGCTGGGATGTAGTAGGCTAGGAAACAATGGCTGAACAAGCGGCTCGTAGCCTAGCGAGGTCCTTAAGTCCTTCAGACATATTATGTTCCAATAAGTCCGAGGAGGCGGGAGCCCCGGGATCATTGCCACTGCCTCGCACTACACTCACAACAACACTGCGGCCGTTAGAATTATCGGAGGAGGCTGAGGTTGCCACCAACGGTTTTATCGTAAGCTAACTTATCGGACTTACTGAGCTCATATGACGCAAAATCGCGTCATAAACTTATTGGAGAGGCATGAAGATAAGTCCATATGACGCGATCGTGTTATATGAGTTTTTGGTTATAAGTTCCATATGACGCGATCGCGTCATATATGTCGCAAGGAGTTAAGACTGTACGGCCAAATTACGTTAATTGACAGGGTGCTCTCTTGAGAGATCCAGATCGCTAGTATCTGGTTCTCTCATGGCGACCCTCTCAAAGTCAAAGCAAAACGAGTTAGCACAGTGTTGGGTGGCAGAGGCAAAAGCCCTCACTCGCAACACAGTGCTAAACTCACAAGGTACACAGTCAGTGTGACGCACCCAGTGCGTGGCAACGCAACCTGATTGTACTCCTTGGTACTCCACTGTACCGCCCGTACCACTGTACCGTGCTGGCTACCGTCAGCAGCCATGTATATTGAGTGTGACAACTTATAACTATGTTCTTTGTATCTCTGCAAAGGTCTCGTCATGTGCTAACCAGTGGTGGGTTTTGTTTTAAGCCATGTCGAGACCTTCCATTTAATATGTAGTATCAATAGAGAAGTTGATAGATAAGACAATGGGAGTTCAGAGAGAGAGAGTGAGTTAGGCTTCAGAGCGAGAGGGTAGCAACGCGCCACGCTGCCAGGGGGGTGGTTGCCAGACGTATGGACTGGTTGGCAGCCTTGCGCTTATAGCTAGGCGCGACAGGGTTGGTAGTCCATTGCCGCCTGCCTATGCTGCCTGGGCTGCCCATGTTGTCGTACAGCACATTGCCTGGAGGCTCGCTGTGTGTTCCATGATCAGGTTGCCTAGAACCTTTGAGATTCTAACATCCCTTGCTCTCTCTCCCAACTTCTCACGGTTGCACTCTTTCTCTCTGACGACATTACTCTCATTTCATTCTTCTCTCTATTTAAATGCATACCCTTCCCTTGAGGTCCTAAAGGAGTTTCAGCACTCACCTCTCGTATTACTCTTAGGACAAGCATATATTTACATGTATTAGATTTAAGGGGTTAATGTGAACAGCGATCTTCTTGATGAGGATAGTTGGTGAACGTTCTACATGTTCACGAGTTATATGCCCCGCTCATCATCCAATTTGTGACTAGACTGGTGCCATGTGTAAGAGCCCGACCATGCCCAGGAGTTGTCTGTAGAGGGGCGAGGACTTAGCCTTGATTTGCATACCGAGCCAGGAGCGAGTGTAGTACCAGAGACTACAGCTCGCTCGTAGTGCCGGTATAGTAGAGTAACGTAATTTATCTGTCCTTGTGTTCTCTACAGTCTTTTCCTGGGTTCTCGCTTTCGGTGCTGGGACTCGTTGTTCCTGTGACTTGGCCTGCTAGCTAGAACACATGGGGATGATGAGTGGGATATATCTTTATTTTACTATGCATTGCAGCTCTCTTTAAGTATATGTATGTAACACTTTACAATACACATTACTCACACACAAGACAACACTATTAATACTTTCATGTATCAATTAACGGCACTGTCGTTTTGCTGCTGTGTCCGGAGTTCTGTTGCGTAGGGCGCATACGGACTCAGAGGGGAGACAGAGTGAGAGAAGCGAAGTAGCCTATGCGGTAGTAGGCTACCGGCGCAGTACTGTTGCCTGCAACCTTTTAGTTATTCCAAGTATAGATTCATTATTATAATAAGTGACTACTATTTATGTTCCTTCCATGTGTATTATTAGGTATCTACTGGATCATGAACATCTTGTATGCTACATGCTAGTGCATGTTTGTAGGGGACAGTTATTCTAGTGCACGCGCTTTCAAGTAGGCGTGTACATTTGTCATTTAGCATTTCACTGTCATACCTTTAGCCTGCTTCTATTCTACATTATTAGAGGCTTAATATTAACGTAGTTTCTTGAGTATTGCATTTCTTTAGTAATAACGTAACCTATAAATGTCTGAGGGAGTTTAGCCTCATAGCCTACCCCTGTTGTACACTTTCGCCGAGTTAAGGTACCTCGTTACCATAGACGATAACTCTGTAGGGCGTTGGTGCTTTTGTTGTCTGGAGCATATAGTATTTGGGACTGGAATCGAGCGTGTCGTTGTCACATAAGCCATTTCTGTCCTACGATCAAGAATCCCGAATATGTATTGCCGATCCAGCCGTAACAAAATGGCGACCTTGCACAAGATTCAGTAGTATCCTATCACATGTTTTTTTGGAGAACTATTCTATGCTACCTAGTAGAGCTGGCTAGAATTTTCTTGCATATTGGAGGAATTTTTATTGTGTCATTATTGTATTGGTGGACTTGCAGATTGTTTCGTTAGGGGTGTCTAGAGTAGAGTCATTCAAGCATCTTTAACATTTTGTGAGTCGAGACTGCAATTAGTAATAAGCACTTCTTTTTTTTTATGAACAGCAATTGTATAACCAGCACTATGTCTAATGACTCATCATTTACGGGGGAGGATAACACGGTACAGCCTAGTGACCAGCAAGTACAACAGATATTTAGGGAGGGGAGTGTTATAAGTGGAGAGAGGGATGCCCGGGCATTTTTGCAGACACCTTTGACCGAACAGCGCCTGCAGGCTATTGATTGTTACGGTCTTCGCTGTTTAGCCACGGTTTTGGGGCGGGACTGTCCTGACAGTTGGCCCAAGAAGAATTTGGTGGCATGTTTGTTGGGTGATGGCGATGGGGCGGTGGGTGGAGTGGGGTCTTGGGGGGTTCCCTCCAAGCCTCCATTCCACTCTACCCCTGAGCTGGGCCCTCAGCCAGCGATTCTTAGCACGATGCAGCAGGAGGGTTCTCAATGGCAAGCTGGCTTACCCGTAAACACGTCTCGGTGTGGATCCCCCATTTTGTGCTCTCTCCCCCCAGGCCTGTCTCCTGAGATGTTATTTCAGCTAGAACTAGCTAAGTTTAAGCTGCAGGAGACTCAGATACAACAGGCTAGTATAGAACGCATAGAGGTTGCTAGAATCCAAGCCAATCAGGATACAACCAGGTACCAGGCTGAAATGGATGTCGAGAAGTCTAGAGTAGAGACCACGGGGCGTCATCTCGGTGGTGGGCACCGGGTTACAGACTCACTTTCGCATTTAATTAAGTTAGTACCCGCATTTGATGAGACAGCAGTGACTGAGTTTTTTGCTCGTTTCGAAAAGAAGTGTCGTGAGTATGACTGGCCGGAGGTTAAATGGGCAGCATTAGTTTCATCACGTCTAGGGGGTAAGGGGTTGAAAGCCTACGATGCACTGTCACTGGACGAGAGTATCGTGTATGGACTGGTGAAGGAGGCTGTGCTCCGGGCCTACGAACTGCAACCCGAAACTTATAGATTGAAGTTCCGTGGCGTGAATAAGAAGAGCGACGTCAGTTTTATGGAGCACGCACGGGACTTAACAGATGCATGTAATAACTGGTTTCGGTCCGAGCACGCAGAGTCGGCTGAGGAAATTAAGCAACTTTTCTATCTGGAACAGTTTTACAAATGTACTGGAACCGATCTAACGCTGAACATTAAGGAAAAATGTCCCAAGACAGTAGAGGAGGCTGCCAAGATGGCAGACCTCAGATTATCATTGATTCGTGGTTGCGGTGCCGCTCAGAGGGCTGAGTCAGGGCAGAAGGGGCGCTATACCCCACCCACCAGATTTTTCGATAATAACAAATCCTATGACACTCATAACCACACTAAATGCATTGCACCTAATAACACCTACAAACACAAGCCTCTCCCGTTTACTAAAGGTCAGGCCCCTTCTTCGCCCGCACAAGGGAAGAAGCCCATTGGGGATGTGAAATGTTACAAATGTCAGAAGCTAGGCCATTATTCACGTGAGTGCCCTAGTAACACTCCCGCTAAGCCGGTGTCATTGGTTCACAGTATCGGTGTGTCTCTGAAGGCTGCAGCAACTGCCCGGGGTAGGTTGTCAGCAGCTGAGGCACACGCGGTAAAGAAGCGTACGGAAGGCTCGACACCTGTCCGGGACACTTTCTGTAACCATCGGGGACACGGGTTTGTGAGCTGGGGGAGTGAACTACGGAGGGTTGACTTGCTGAGGGATACGGGGGCTTCGCAAACTTTGTTGAGGAACTTCACAGGGAAACCGATAAATGCGGCCAGAGTTGTTGTGGTGCAGGGTATAAATGCTACGAGGTCATACCCACTTGTGAGGTTGGAGTTGAGAGTGGGAGAGGTGTGCAGGGAGCTGGATGTAGGGATCGTTGAGTGTTTGCCAGTTGAGGGCGTCGACCTTCTTCTCGGCAACGACTTTGCGGTGCCCACTTTCGGGACTCCACCCTTTGTCGTTGCCGAGAGGGCGGCCGACGTGGATGGTGAGAATCGGGAATGGGTTGGGAGGTGCCAACAGGATGAGATGGCCTGTGTGGTAACCCGATCTCGCTCTGCGGCTCCTGCACAGCCTAGCACTCAACCTCGGGGACAGTGGAGGAAGGATCAGGAGAAGGTTGCTAAGGGCAGGAAAAGGGACATTGATTCTGCTGCACTTCTCGGTGATTCGGTACTTGGACCTATAATAAACACGGGAGTTGACTCTGGCCCAGATATGGTGTGTAACAAGGCAGAGTTGGGTAAGACTTCGCGTGAGGCAAGAGCTGTAGCGAGAGCCACTAAGGCAGTAGAGCCTACTAGCCGGGGTAATGTCTTATTACAAAACCATCTTGATGCATTGACGCCCAGGGACATTAGTGAGCAGCAGCTGCAAGACGCTAGCCTAGCTCGTTATAGCAATGGTGCCATAGAGTTGGAGGAAGATGGGGATGCGAAGCCGGGAGATTTCTTTAGGCTCAACAGGATATTGTACCGCAGATTTCTAGACCCCAAATCGAAGTGGGAGGGCGGTGCGAGGGTAGTAGACCAGGTGGTTGTTCCAAATAAGTATAGAGAGTCCTTATTGTGTCTGGCGCATGATGTGCCGGTGGCGGGTCATTTGGGGGTAACCAAAACATTGGCGGCATTGGGCAGGTTTTTCTGGTGGCCTGGGGTCAAGGCTGATGTCTGTGCATGGGTGGCTGGGTGTGCGACCTGCCAGACAACGGGGAAGCCTAACCAGACCATCCCGAAGGCACCTTTGTTTCCCATACCTGTCACCGGGCCTCCGTTCAGCAAAGTTGTAGTAGATTTGGTTGGCCCTTTCCCGCCTACTAGTAGTGGCAATAAATTCCTGTTGACAATCATGGATGTGGCTACGAGATACCCGGACGCATACCCCATGAGAAACGGCTCGGCAAAGGCAGTTGTTAAAAACTTATTATTGTTCTGTTCCCGTTATGGATTTCCACGTGAGGTGCAGTCAGACCAGGGGAGCAATTTTACATCCAAATTGTTCAAGCAAACCCTTCAGTTGCACGGTATATGTTCTGTAGTGTCGTCAGCCTACCATCCCGAGAGTCAGGGAGTCTTGGAGCGGTGGCACTCGACCCTGAAGAGTATGCTACGCTGTTACTGTGCAGAACATGACACTGATTGGGATTTGGGTCTGCCGTATGTTCTGTTCGCTGCACGTGAAGTCCCAGGAGAGAGCCTGGGGTTCAGTCCAAATCAACTAGTCTTTGGCCATAATGTGAGAGGACCTTTAAGTATGGTGAAAGAGATCTGGGAGGGCGAAGAGAAGCCGGGGTCTGTACTTAAATATATCCTTGAGAGCCGGGAGAGACTTATAGGTTGCATGGCAGCGGCAGGTAATAACTTGGTTAATGCACAGGCGGTCATGAAGCACCAGTATGACGCCAAGGTGAAGCTTCGGGAGTTTTCGGTGGGTCAGGAGGTAATGTTGCTTTTACCTTTGCCTGGACACCCCCTTTCTGCCAAGTTTATTGGGCCGTATGTGGTGGCTAAGAAACTGTCCGACCTTGATTATCTCGTTGCAACACCTGACCGTAGAAAAAAACATCAGTTATGTCATGTTAACCTCATGAAAGAGTATGTGAGACGCCCCTCAGAGCCTCTCATTGTCCCTGTGCTGGCCTGCAGCGGCCAGGGTGGAGAAGGAGGTGGGGACAGTCATGCTGCTGAGGAGGATAGCTGGGACTGTGTCATTTCCGCGGAACAGTGGGCGGGGAATACTGAACAAGAGGCTAGGCAAGCTATAAGTCACCTGCCTGAGCACCAGGGTGCTGCTGTCCTAGGCCTGTTCAGGTCATACCCCTCTGTTTTCGCCGAACACCCAGGTCTCACTACTCAGGTAACGCACGACGTGGACGTCGGTGATAATGTGCCCTTCAAGTCAGTTCCCTACCGTGTGCCCCCGGTAAAGTTGCCAGCTTTACGGGAGGAGTTAAAGTACATGGTTGAGAGAGGGATGATCACTGAAGGTTATGTGAAGTGGACATCACCCGTCACGTTGCAGCCAAAACCTGACGGCAAGGTGCGGTTCTGCATAGATTTTCGTAGGCTAAATGGCTTGACCACTACCAACCCTTACCCTTTGCCTCGAGTTGACGACAGCGTGGACAAGATAGGGAATGCAAAGTACCTTACTAAAATTGATCTTGTAAAAGGCTACTGGCAAGTACCCCTGTCGGACCGAGCTAAGCAAGTTTGTGGTTTTGTGGTAGATGGCAAGACCTACCAATGTAACGTAATGCCTTATGGGCTTAAGAACGCACCTGCCACGTTTCAGAACCTGATGAACGATATTTGTGACGAAATCCCTAACTGCACGGTCTACCTTGATGACGTGATAGTGTATGATGACGATTTTGAAAATCACCTAAGGCACTTAGAGACCCTGTTTGGGAAGTTGCACGATGCTGGGCTGGTGGTGAACCTGAGGAAGTGCGAGTTTGTAAAGGCTACTGTGCAGTATCTTGGCTTCGTGGTCGGGTTAGGCCGGGTGTGCCCCCCCCTGAGCAAGATACAGGCTATCAATATGTTTCCCAGGCCCACCACTAAGCGCCAGGTCATGCGGTTCCTAGGTATGATAGGCTATTATAGGCGCTTCATCCGGGGATACTCTACTGTCTTAGCACCGTTAACTGATCTACTGTCGAAGTCAGTGAAGTTCTGTTGGGCTGCAGAGTGTCAGAGGGCTTTCGACCTAGTCAAGCACCTGCTGTGTACACATCCGATTTTGAGAGCCCCAGACTTCTCCAGGAGTTTTCAGCTGGCGACTGATGCCAGCGGTGTGGGTGCCGGGGCAGTGTTACTGCAGACTGATTCCGAGGGCTTGGAACACCCAGTGAGCTTCTTTTCTCGCAAGTTTAATTCGGCACAAAGGAATTACTCGACTATAGAGAAGGAGCTTCTTGCTATCGTTTTGTCGCTCAAACATTTCGAAGTTTATGTTCCAGCCTACGGCCCGGTAGTGACGATTTATACGGACCATCATCCCTTGAAATTCCTAAATCAGTTTCACAATCGGAATATGCGGTTGACCAGGTGGTCCCTAATGCTCCAAGAGTATAATCTCAACATTCAGCATATTGCCGGGAGTGAGAACGTGATAGCAGATTGTCTATCAAGGGTTGATGATCCAGAATAGTCGTGCACGGTGTGTGGGTTGAGCAGGAGTAAAATTAGGCTATCATAACGCCGTCCAAAAAGATTATAAAACAATAAAATAAACGAGAATTTTTTTTTTTAGTTTTGTAAGTCTTTATTGTTGTAGCATGATGCATGCGATATTGTGTTTTATGTATAATTCACACTTCAGTTGTTGTGCACCTTTTGCAATTAGTGGCAGCTAAGGGTAGCAGGTCAGTTGGTTGCCTGTCAGATTTTGATAATGCTTCTAAGGTCGATTATCTAAAATCTTGGGGGGGCTGTGACGCACCCAGTGCGTGGCAACGCAACTTGATTGTACTCCTTGGTACTCCACTGTACCGCCCGTACCACTGTACCGTGCTGGCTACCGTCAGCAGCCATGTATATTGAGTGTGACAACTTATAACTATGTTCTTTGTATCTCTGCAAAGGTCTCATCATGTGCTAACCAGTGGTGGGTTTTGTTTTAAGCCATGTCGAGACCTTCCATTTAATATGTAGTATCAATAGAGAAGTTGATAGATAAGACAATGGGAGTTCAGAGAGAGAGAGTGAGTTAGGCTTCAGAGCGAGAGGGTAGCAACGCGCCACGCTGCCAGGGGGGTGGTTGCCAGACGTATGGACTGGTTGGCAGCCTTGCGCTTATAGCTAGGCGCGACAGGGTTGGTAGTCCATTGCCGCCTGCCTATGCTGCCTGGGCTGCCCATGTTGTCGTACAGCACATTGCCTGGAGGCTCGCTGTGTGTTCCATGATCAGGTTGCCTAGAACCTTTGAGATTCTAACATCCCTTGCTCTCTCTCCCAACTTCTCACGGTTGCACTCTTTCTCTCTGACGACATTACTCTCATTTCATTCTTCTCTCTATTTAAATGCATACCCTTCCCTTGAGGTCCTAAAGGAGTTTCAGCACTCACCTCTCGTATTACTCTTAGGACAAGCATATATTTACATGTATTAGATTTAAGGGGTTAATGTGAACAGCGATCTTCTTGATGAGGATAGTTGGTGAACGTTCTACATGTTCACGAGTTATATGCCCCGCTCATCATCCAATTTGTGACTAGACTGGTGCCATGTGTAAGAGCCCGACCATGCCCAGGAGTTGTCTGTAGAGGGGCGAGGACTTAGCCTTGATTTGCATACCGAGCCAGGAGCGAGTGTAGTACCAGAGACTACAGCTCGCTCGTAGTGCCGGTATAGTAGAGTAACGTAATTTATCTGTCCTTGTGTTCTCTACAGTCTTTTCCTGGGTTCTCGCTTTCGGTGCTGGGACTCGTTGTTCCTGTGACTTGGCCTGCTAGCTAGAACACATGGGGATGATGAGTGGGATATATCTTTATTTTACTATGCATTGCAGCTCTCTTTAAGTATATGTATGTAACACTTTACAATACACATTACTCACACACAAGACAACACTATTAATACTTTCATGTATCAATTAACGGCACTGTCGTTTTGCTGCTGTGTCCGGAGTTCTGTTGCGTAGGGCGCATACGGACTCAGAGGGGAGACAGAGTGAGAGAAGCGAAGTAGCCTATGCGGTAGTAGGCTACCGGCGCAGTACTGTTGCCTGCAACCTTTTAGTTATTCCAAGTATAGATTCATTATTATAATAAGTGACTACTATTTATGTTCCTTCCATGTGTATTATTAGGTATCTACTGGATCATGAACATCTTGTATGCTACATGCTAGTGCATGTTTGTAGGGGACAGTTATTCTAGTGCACGCGCTTTCAAGTAGGCGTGTACATTTGTCATTTAGCATTTCACTGTCATACCTTTAGCCTGCTTCTATTCTACATTATTAGAGGCTTAATATTAACGTAGTTTCTTGAGTATTGCATTTCTTTAGTAATAACGTAACCTATAAATGTCTGAGGGAGTTTAGCCTCATAGCCTACCCCTGTTGTACACTTTCGCCGAGTTAAGGTACCTCGTTACCATAGACGATAACTCTGTAGGGCGTTGGTGCTTTTGTTGTCTGGAGCATATAGTATTTGGGACTGGAATCGAGCGTGTCGTTGTCACATAAGCCATTTCTGTCCTACGATCAAGAATCCCGAATATGTATTGCCGATCCAGCCGTAACATCAGAAAGACAACCTAGGCTTCCCACGTATCCGTTGCGATTGTACAGGTTCAACAAAAACTGGTACACATTGGAAATCACAACAACAATAGCCTCACCCCAGTCTAGCATTAAATAGCCCAGCAGACAACCAAGAAAAAGGTAGGGAGACACCGTGAGTGTGTCGAACCTCTACAGACAAAATGTTAACCCCTCCAAAATGTCTATCTAAACATGGAATATCTGAGAGCTTCAGCATATAATACGATGGCCGATGTATGAAATCGTGCAGAACCAAAGGGGAGTTATGATATTAAATAGATTGAAAGAATGAGAGGTAAGAAGTTGAGAGAGAGAAAGTGTTCTATAGGTAGAAGTCGGGGACAGGTAGCAAGGGATATGTGAAGGGTATGCTGGTCAGGCAAGCTCTGAGCAAGGAAGGCACAAGGCAGCAGGGAGTGCGGGGGGGACCACTTTCTGACGCGGTGGGAGGGTGGTGAGGCGGCCAGCCACTCAGAGGGCCCGGCCGTGGCATGACGTCACCGAGACAACGTGTAACACTACGCGACTACCCTCTGCCTCCTGTACTTACTCACTCACACATTCAGTCTTATAACTGGTGATATAAAATATAATGCATTTTCCCAGGCGAAAATAAAGACCACTTCTATACTGCCTGTGACATGACGATTCACAAGAAACAAAGTACAACATTGTAGATAGACTGTAGCCAAATGCATTGCCCTGGCGAGTGTTAGCGAGTGGCCAAGCGAGCGGCTGAGCCCACGTGGCGTTCTGCCAAACTGCAGGCGTCACACCCCCACCAAGATATTAGACGCTCAACCATGAGCTCCATATCTGACAAGCAGAACGCTGATAAGACTCGCCACCCCTAATCACTTCGCAACAAAGTAAGGCAAAGCTCAGTTCTCATCAACAACAACAATGACAACCCCTCCCAGCACAATAGCTTAATTCATACTGCTATGCTCCTAGAGCGAGCTTCTACTAGCACAGCCTTCTGAGGAAAGTACAGGTTCGACTCAGAACTTCAGCTATAACATACTTTTAAAAAAATTTACTATTAAAGAAAGAGTTTTTATAGAATTTTCATTTTTAATATGTTTTTGGCGGCTGCACTTACAGGGGCAAGCCAATTTTACTCCACTCTCAACACATACTGACTGAACGGCGAGGGTTCTCCTGCAAACAAACCCTCCTGTGACAAACAATCAGCCAATACATTATCAGTGCCCTTAGCATGCCACACATCCAACTTGTGTTCCGGCAGCACAACAACACCTGACACTGATAAACTGCCCAGTTCATGACAAGACTGGCACTTCTCTTCGCTCTTTCCGGCAACGGGACCTGCCAAAAGCCTTTCACTAGTTCTACCTTCGTGATAGGCGATGCAGCCCCGAGGCGGTCTATGGTGTCGTCAACTCTCGATAAGGTATAGGCGTCTGTCAGGGATAATTCACACCCACTCTTGCAATCAACACACACACTGATCTTGCCACTTAACACAGGTTGTAAAGTTACAAGCAACGACCACTCACGATATCCCTTATCCCTCCGACCCTTGGGCAATGGATAGGTGTCTGTCAGAGATAATGCTTCCACACTCTTGCAGTCACCATACACACGGATCTTGCCACTCAACTCAGGTTGCAAACTCACTGGCAACGACCACTCACGATATCCTTTATCCCTCAGACCCTTTTTCCACATGTCGTCTAGCTCTGTTTTCACGACAGGCTGTTGAGCAGGATTTATACGGTAGGGAATTAAACTGAGCCTAGCACTGTCTCCAGTTTCCATGTCGGATTCTACCCCGTACATCAGGCCTGGAGAAGCAACAAACCTGCGGATGCACTGCCACAGCCTAGTAAACAACTTATCTCGCAGAACAACATGCCTAGTGCCCTCCCACAACCCAGCCGAGACTGCAGCTTCTAACCTGTAGTCTCCCTCCTTCTCCACCTTCGTCCCTAGAACAGCCAGGTTATGAGAGGGACAATCAGTACCACCTGTGCAGTCACTCCCATAGTTCATTATTGCTAAGGCTTCCCCACCGATACCGTACATGCGCACCCCCGCATTCCTTACGACTACATCTGCCTGCGCAGCATCACCGCTTTTAGCGACATGGCCAGATACAGTCGGTCTTGCATTCGACTAGAATAGCATTGGGAGGTTATGCGAAGACCGGGCACATCCACTCCACAGCCAACCTCACCAATCTGCTCAAAGTCCTCCTTTTGACCACCACCCTTGGCAGCCATGGGTCGACCTTGACCTGACAACCATGTCCAAGCCTCGTCGCGCACCTTGAACCACCGAAACAACGAGGCTAACGGTCTTTGGACATTCAAGTGACCTGCCCGCGGAACATCTTGCACCGCCTGAGTTGTGAGGCTCGGGTGCTCGGCATGACCAGTGGGGTATGAACCGAGTTGGTGCTGGAGCGCTGCACACTGCTGCTCAGGCAGGTGCTCTAGCGCTTCCACAGCCACCAGACTCGTGTCCCCCGCCCACTGTTCCACCGAAACATGACAATCCCAACTCTCCTCCACCTGTGCCCTACTGCCCCCCTCTCCTTCTCCACCTTGGCCGCTGCAGACCAACGCAGGGACAGTAGGCTGCTCAGGTGGTTGCCTCACAAACTACTCCAACAGGTTCACATGACATGTTTCCCCGTCCTCGTGTTTGATCTCGACAGCACCATTACCACACTTCTGAACTTCCGGATCCTCCAACTGCAGTTCACAAATATCTGAGGGAACCAACCTGTCTTGATGCTTCCGAAGCAACCCAAGTCCTCCCCCAATATCAAACTGAGCAACCCTTTTTTCTCTCTGTGCGTAACGTTGCTGCCTTGGAGTCTTTTCCTGCCCTACCTCCTCACTAGCTGTGACAGGTCCTGGGGCCTCTCCAGACTCCAACAATGGTGCCAATACTGAGTCGCCAAGAAGCGCTGCTGGTACTAAACTCTCCAAACTTTTACCAACATTAGCCTTCTTCCGACCGTTCCTCCGTTGAATAGAAGACTGAGGAATAGGCTGTGACACTTTGGATGCAAGAGATCTTGTAACAACGCACGCCATTGGTTGTACATGACACTTCTCTACCCACTCCTGTTCCTCCCTACTCACGTCGGCCGGCTTCTCGGCAACGACTAAGTGTGAAACCTCAGAAGTAGGCACCGCAAAGTCGTTGCCAAGAAGGAGGTCGACGCCCCCAACAGGCAAATTCTCCACAATTCCCACATCCAACTCTCGTGTCACACCATCTACCTCCAGTTCCATCCTGACCAACGGGTATGACCTGATAGCATTAATACCTTGCACCACAACCACCCTTGCCACGTTTATTGGTCTACCAGTAAAGTTCTTCATTAAAGTCTGAGAGGCACCCGTGTCTCGCAACAGCTCAACTCCATGCTTCTTACCAGCCCACTTCACACAGCCACGCCCTCGATGGTCGCAAAAGACATCGCGGACAGGGTTCGAGCCTTCCGGATTCTTCTCCACTGGCTGTGTCCCAGCCTCTGACGTTATACCCCGGGCAAACTCAGACGACTTCGGGGACACCCCAATGTTGCGAGCCAAAGACACAACTGCATTAGGTAGCTTCCTTGGACAGGCTCTTGCAAAATGCCCCTTCTTATGACAAGGAAAACACTCTAACTCCCCCTTGGGCTTCCCTTGAGGTGGGGAAGGGCCCTGACCTTTCTTAAACGGGACGGTATTAGGTTTATGGTCAGACTTAGTATCGTTGCTCTTGTTGTAATGGTTATTTGGTGTATCACTGAATCGGGGGGGTGGAGTGTTGCGCCCCTTGTGACCTGCATCGTTCCGTTGTGCAGACCCGCACCCACGAATCAGTGACATCCGAAGGTCAGCCATCTCAGCTGCCTCCTGAAGAGTTTTCGGGTTCTTTTCTTTAAGATTCAACGTCAGATCGCCTCCCGTACACTTGAAATTTTTTTCTAGAAGCATCAGCTGTTTCAACTCCTCAAACGTCGATGCCTTCTCAGAACGCATCCAGTTTCTAAATGCATCAGACAGATCCCGGGCATGCTCAAGAAAGGTGCACTCACAACCTTTCGTTACACCCCGGAACTTCAATCTGTACGTCTCTGGTTGTAACTCATATGCCCGCAGGACAGCCTCCTTCAATACCTCATAATCGACGCAAGACTCCAAGGGCAACGCATCATATGCCTAATTGAGTCCTTTGCCAACCAACCTAGAGGAAACAAGGGCTGCCCACTTAACCTCGGGCCATTGGTGCTCCCGGCACTTCTTCTCAAAACGCATGAAAAATTCGGTGACACCCGACTCATCAAATACAGGGACCAACTTGAGCAGGTGCGATAAAGACTGATCAAGGCCTCGATTCCCAGAAACGAGACGCTGCCCTGTCGACTCCACCCTAGACTTCTCAAGATCTATGTCTGCACGGTACCTAGCCTTTCTCTCCTCAGCCTCATTCTCTCGCTGCCGTTGCTCGAGCTCAGCCTCATGCTTTCGTTGCTCAATCTTAGCCAACTCAAGCTGGAAGATCATCTCTGCAGTTAAACCTTGAGGAGGAGGAGATGCAACAATTGGAGACCCACCCTGTGACAAACCACGCTGCCAGTGACTATCGGCCTGCGGGAACGTACCCGGCTCCGGAGCCCGAGGGGGCGCCATGGTAGGAGTCGAGTGGAATGGGGGCTGGGCCGAAAGTGCCCCAGCTCCCGATCCACCCGAAGCCCCACGCACCCCGCCGAGCACACAGGCCACCAGGTCACCTCTCGACTAGTGCCCATATGCCCCATGACCGTGGCCAAACACAGGAGACCATACCGATCAATCCCCGACACCCGGTCAACAGTAATAGGTATCTCCAGAAGCTTCCTTGCATTCTCCTCACTAGTTATAACTCTAATGCCTTCAGACAAACCCCGCTGCTGCACCTCAGGGTCTGTTTCCCGTACTGTGTCCTCACTGTACACTGATCCGTCGTCCGACATAGTGTCCACCGAAAATTCTCAGCGTTTATCAACAAAAAAAAGTACTTAACTCTCATGTAGCACTATTCACTCAAAAAATATAAGATGCTCGAAGACTCTTAAGTGTTATACTACTTGCCAAAAAAAATCCACGTGCCCGCTATATTCCTTTAAACAAAAACAAATGACCACAACACTCCTGCAATATTTCTCTAAGTTCACAAAAACCTAAGCAAGGTCGCCATTTGTTACGACCGGGACTCGTATAAAACAAGGGCTCTTAATCATTGGACTAGAAAGGCACACAGCCACAACGGTAACACTAGATCCAACCCTCGAACTTATAATGCCGGCGCACAAAAACACCTATACCCTCCAGAGTTAAATCTGCGATAACGGGGTATCCTATAACTCGGTATAAATGCACTACTACTACAGGCTGATGATCTCTGATACAGCCTGATCACAACAACATACAATTACGTTAATAATGTATACAAGGAAAAGGATAGAGAGCTTAATTAAATCACTGAAATAATTTAATGCAAACAAGAAGAAGGTATAATTAAAGTTACTCTAAACAATAATTAACTGTCACTCCAATATTAAAGAAAGTGAACGAAAGTCCTAAAGCATCGAGCAGGAATCTTCTGAAGAAGGTCTGATGCTGCTTAAGATGATCGTATCGGATTTTGAACTGTTATATAAAGCAGGAACAAGATATGACAAGTGTATGGACATACAGTGTTAACTGGCACGGGAATAATAATAAATGTGCAATAGTATTATCTCCAACAACAAAAGAAGTACTTCCTCAGGCAACGTAAAAGCCTGCTCAGATTGTGCAACTCAACAACAACCATGGCTTACAATCAACGTGAATAAAAATGCTGCATACATAACATAAGAGTTTATAATCTTAATCGGGTGTCTGCTAGGCGAATAAAGTCTTGCTGGGATGTAGTAGGCTAGGAAACAATGGCTGAGCAAGCGGCTCGTAGCCTAGCGAGGTCCTTAAGACTGTACGGCCAAATTACGTTAATTGACGGGGTGCTCTCTTGAGAGATCCAGATCGCTAGTATCTGGTTCTCTCCTGGTGACCCTCTCAAAGTCAAAGCAAAACGAGTTAGCACAGTGTTGGGTGGCAGAGGCAAAAGCCCTCACTCGCAACACAGTGCTAAACTCACAAGGTACACAGTCAGAAAGACAACCTAGGCTTCCCACGTATCCATTGCGATTGTACAGGTTCAACAAAACCTGGTACACATCGGAAATCACAACAACAATAGCCTCACCCCAGTCTAGCATTAAATAGCCCAGCAGACAACCAAGAAAAAGGCAGGGAGACACTGTGAGTGTGTCGAACCTCTACAGACAAAATGTTAACCCCTCCAAAATGTCTATCTAAACATGGAATATCTGAGAGCTTCAGCATATAATACGATGGCCGATGTATGAAATCGTGCAGAACCAAAGGGGAGTTATGATATTAAATAGATTTAAAGAATGAGAGGTAAGAAGTTGAGAGAGAGAGAAAGTGTTCTATAGGTAGAAGTCGGGGACAGGTAGCAAGGGATTTGTGAAGGGTATGCTGGTCAGGCAAGCTCTGAGCAAGGAAGGCACAAGGCAGCTGGGAGTGCGGGGGGGACCACTTCCTGACGCGGCGGGAGGGTGGTGAGGCGGCCAGCCACTCAGAGGGCCCGGCCGTGGCATGACGTCACCGAGACAACGTGTTTACACTACGCGACTACCCTCTGCCTCCTGTACTTACTCACTCACACTCTTTAGCTGTATCATTCAGTCTTATACATTAAACTTATAACTGATGATATAAAATATAATGCATTGTCACAGGCGAAAATAAAGACCACTTCTATACTGCCTGTGACATGACGATTCACAAGAAAGAAAGTACAACATTGTAGATAGACTGTAGCCAAATGCATTGCCCTGGCGAGTGTTAGCGAGTGGCCAAGCGAGCGGCTGAGCCCACGTGGCGTTCTGCCAAGCTGCAGGCGTCACACCCCCCACCAAGATATTAGATGCTCAACCATGAGCTCCATATCTGACAAGCAGAACGCCGATAAGACTCGCCACCCCTAATTACTTCGCAACAAAGAAGGCAAAGCTCAGTTCTCATCAACAACAAAAATTACAACCCCTCCCAACACAATAGTTTAATTCATACTGCTATGCTCCGGGAGCGAGCTTCTACTAGCCCAGCCTTCTGAGGGAAGTACAGGTTCGACTCAGAACTTCAGCTATAACATACTTTAAAAAAAATGTAACTATTAAAGAAAGAGTTTTTATAGAATTTTCATTTTTAATATGTTTTTGGCGGCTGCACTTACAGGGGCAAGCCAATTTTACTCCACTCTCAACACACACTGACTGAACGGCGAGGGTTCTCCTGCAAACAAACCCTCCCGTGACAAACAATCAGCCAAAACATTATCAGTGCCCTTAGCATGCCACACATCCAACTTGTGTTCCGGCAGCACAACAACACCTGACACTGATAAACTGCCCAGTTCATCACAAGACTGGCACATCTCTTCGTTATTTCCGGCAATGGGACCTGCCAAAAGCCTTTCACTAGTTCTACCTTTGTGATAGGCGATGCAGCCCCGAGGCGGTCTATGGTGTCGTCAACTCTCGATAAGGTATAGGCGTCTGTCAGGGATAATTCACACCCACTCTTGCAATCAACACACACACTGATCTTGCCACTTAACACAGGTTGTAAAGTTACAGGCAACGACCACTCACGATATCCCTTATCCCTCAGACCCTTGGGCAATGGATAGGTGTCTGTCAGGGATAATGCTTCCACACTCTTGCAGTCACCATACATGGATCTTGCCACTCAACTCAGGTTGCAAACTCACTGGCAACGACACTCACGATATCCTTTATCCCTCAGACCCTTTTCCACATGTCGTCTAGCTCTGTTTTCACGACAGGCTGTTGAGCAGGATTTATACGGTAGGGAATTATACTAAGCCTAGCACTGCCTCCAGCCTCCATGTCGGATTCTACCCCATACATCAGGCCTGGAGAAGCAACAAACCTGCGGATGCACTGCCACAGCCTAGTAAACAACTTATCTCGCAGAACAACATGCCTAGTGCCCTCCCACAACCCAGCCGAGACCGCAGCTTCTAACCTGTAGGCTCCCTCCTTCTCCACCTTCGTCCCTAGAACAGCCAGGTCATGAGAGGGACAATCAGTACCACCTGTGCAGTCACTCCCATAGTTCATTATTGCTAAGGCTTCCCCACCGATACCGTACATGCGCACCCCGCATTCCTTACGACTAAATATGCCTGCGCAGCATCACCGCTTTTAGCGACATGGCCAGATACAGTCGGTCTATGGTAGGGCTCTTGCATTCGACTAGAGCAGCATTGGGAGGCTATGTGACGACCGGGCACATCCACTCCACAGCCAACCTCACCAATATGCTCAAAGTCCTCCTTTTGACCACCACCCTTGGCAGCCATGGGTCGACCTTGACCTGACAACCATGTCCAAGCCTCGTCGCCCACCTTGAACCATCGAAACAACGAGGCTAACGGTCTTTGGACATTCAAGTGACCTGCCCGCGGAACATCTTGCACCGCCTGAGTTGTCAGGCTCGGGTGCTCGGCACGACCAGTGGAGTATGAACCGAGCTGGTGCTGGAGCGCTGCACACTGCTGCTCAGGCAGGTGCTCTAGCGCTTCCACAGCTACCAGACTCGTGTCCCCCGCCCACTGCTCCGCCGAAACATAACAATCCCAACTCTCCTCCACCTGTTGTCCTACTGGCCCACTCTCCTTCTCCACCTTGGCCGCTGCAGACCAACACAGGGACAGTAGGCTGCTCAGGTGGTTGCCTCACAAACTCCTCCAACAGGTTCACATGACATGTTTCCCCGTCCTCGTGTTTGATCTCGACAGCACCATTACCACACTTCTGAATTTCCGGATCCTCCAACTGCAATTTACAAATATCTGAGGGAACCAACCTGTCTAGATGCTTCCGAAGCAACCCAAGTCCTCCCCCAATATCAAACTGAGCAACCCATTTTTCTCTCTGTGCGTAACGTTGCTGCCTCGGAGTCTCTTCCTGCCCTACCTCCTCACTAGCTGTGACAGGTCCTGGAGCCTCTCCAGACTCCAACAATGGTGCCAATACTGAGTCGCCAAGAAGCGCTGCTGGTACTAAACTCTCCAAACTTTTACCAACATTAGCCGTCTTCTTCCGACCGTTCCTCCGTTGATCAGAAGGCTGAGGAATAGGCTGTGACACTTTGGATGCAAGAGATCTTGTAACAACGCACGCCATTGGTTGTACATGACACTTCTCTACCCACTCCTGTTCCTCCCTACTCACGTCGGCCGGCTTCTCGGCAACGACTAAGGGTGAAACCTCAGAAGTAGGCACCGCAAAGTCGTTGCCAAGAAGGAGGTCGACACCCCCAATAGGCAAATTCTCCACAATTCCCACATCCAACTTTCGTGTCACACCATCTACCTCCAGTTCCATCCTGACCAACAGGTATGACCTGATTGCATTGATACCTTGCACCACAACCACCCTTGCTGCGTTTATTGGTCTACAAGTAAAGTTCTTCATCAATGTCTGAGAGGCACCCATGTCTCGCAACAGCTCAACTCCATGCTTCTTACCAGTCCACTTCACGCAGCCACGCCCTCGATGGTCGCAAAAGACATCGCGGACAGGGTTCGAGCCTTCCGGATTCTTCTCCACTGGCTGTGTCCCAGCCTCTGATGTTATACCCCGGGCAAACTCAGACAACTTCGGGGACACCCCAATGTTGCGAGCCAAAGACACAACTGCATTAGGTAGCTTGCTTGGACAGGCTCTTGCAAAATGCCCCTTCTCATGACAATGAAAACACTCTAACTCCCCCTTGGGCTTCCCTTGAGGTGGGGAAGGGCCCTGACCCTTCTTAAACGGGACGGTATGAGGTTTATGGTCAGACTTAGTATCGTTGCTCTTGTTGTAATGGTTATATGGTGTATCACTGACTCGGGAGGGTGGAGTGTTGCGCCTCTTGTTACCTGCATCGTTCCGTTGTGCAGACCCGCACCCACGAATCAGTGACATCCGAAGGTCAGCCATCTCAGCTGCCTCCTGAAGAGTTTTCGGGTTCTTTTCTTTAAGATTCAACGTCAGATCGCCGCCCGTACACTTGAAAAATTGTTCTAGAAGCATCAGCTGTTTCAACTCCTCAAACGTCGATGCCTTCTCAGAATGCAGCCAGTTTCTAAATGCATCGGACAGATCCCGGACATGCTCAAGAAAGGTGCACTCACGACCCTTCGTTACACCCCGGAACTTCAATCTGTACGTCTCTGGTTGTAACTCATATGCCCGCAGGACAGCCTCCTTCAATACCTCATAATCGACGCAAGACTCCAAGGGCAACGCATCATATGCCTTGAGTCCTTTGCCATCAAACCTAGAGGAAACAAGGGCTGCCCACATAACCTCGGGCCATTGGTGTTCCCGGCACTTCTTCTCAAAACGCATGACAAATTTGGTGACACCCGACTCATCAAATACAGGGACCAACTTGAGCAGGTGCGATAAAGACTGATCAAAACCTTGATTCACAGAACCGAGACGCTGCCCTGTCGACTCCACCCTAGACTTCTCAAGATCTATGTCTGCACGGTACCTAGCCTTTCTCTCCTCAGCCTCATTCTCCCGCTGCCGTTGCTCGAGCTCAGCCTCATGCTTTCGTTGCTCAATCTTAGCCAACTCAAGCTGGAAGATCATCTCTGCAGTTAAACCTTGAGGAGGGGGAGATGCAACAATTGGAGACCCACCCTGTGACAAACCACGCTGCCAGTGACTATCGGCCTGCGGGAACGTACCCGGCTCCGGAGCCCGAGGGGGCGCCATGGTAGGAGTCGAGTGGAATGGGGGGTGGGCCGAAAGTGCCCCAACTCCCGCTCCACCCGAAGCCCCACGCACCCCGCCGAGCACACAGGCCACCAGGTCACCTCTCGACATGCTGCTAGTGCCAACATGCCCCATGACCGTGGCCAAACACTGGAGACCATACCGATCAATCCCCGACACCCGGTCAACAGTAATAGGTATCTCCAGAAACTTCCTTGCATCCTCCTCACTAGTTATAACTCTAATGCCTTCGGACAAACCCCGCTGCTGCACCTCAGAGTCTGTTTCCCGTACTGTGTCCTCACTGTACACTGATCCGTCGTCCGACATAGTGTCCACCGAAAATTCTCAGCGTTTATAAAAAAAAGAAGTACCTAACTCTCATGTAGCACTATTCACTCAAAAAATATAAGATGCTCGATGACTCTTAAGTGTTATACTACTTGCCAAAAAATCCACGTGTCCACTATATTCCTTTAAACAAAAACAAATGGCCACAACACTCCTGCAATATTTCTCTAAGTTCACAAAATCCTAAGCAAGGTCGCCATTTGTTACGACCGGGACTCGTATAAAACAAGGGCTCTTAATCATTGGACTAGAAAGGCACACAGCCACAACGGTAACACTAGATCCAACCCTCGAACTTATAATGCCGGCGCACAAAAACACCTATACCCTCCAGAGTTAAATCTGCGATAACGGGGTATCCTATAACTCGGTATAAATGCACTACTACTACAGGCTGATGATCTCTGATACAGCCTGAGCGCAACAACATACAATTACGTTAATAATGTATACAAGGAAAAGGGATAGAGAGCTTAATTAAATCACTGAAATGATTTAATGCAAACAAGAAGAAGGTACAATTAAAGTTACTCTAAACAATAATAAACTGTCACTCCTATATTAAAGAAAGTGAACGAAAGTCCTAAAGCATCGAGCAGGAATCTTCTGAAGAAAGTCTGATGCTGCTTAAGATGATTGAATCGGGTTTTTGAACTGTTATATAAAGCAGGAACAAGATATGACAAGTGTATGGAAATACAGTGTTAACTGGCACGGGAATAATAATAATGTGCAATAGTATTATCTCCAACAACAAAAGAAGTACTTCCTCAGGCAACGTAAAAGCCTGCTCAGGTTGTGCAACTCAACAACAACCAAGGCTTACAATCAACGTGAATAAAAATGCTGCATACATAACATAAGAGTTTATAATCTTAATCGGGTGTCTGCTAGGCGAATAAAGTCTTGCTGGGATGTAGTAGGCTAGGAAACAATGGCTGAGCAAGCGGCTCGTAGCCTAGCGAGGTCCTTAAGACTGTACGGCCAAATTACGTAAATTGACGGGGGTGCTCTCTTGAGAGATCCAGATCGCTAGTATCTGGTTCTCTCCTGGCGACCCTCTCAAAGTCAAAGCAAAACGAGTTAGCACAGTGTTGGGTGGCAGAGGCAAAAGCCCTCACTCGCAACACAGTGCTAAACTCACAAGGTACACAGTCAGAAAGACAACCTAGGCTTCCCACGTATCCGTTGCGATTGTACAGGTTCAACAAAACCTGGTACACATCGGAAATCACAACACCAATAGCCTCACCCCAGTCTAGCATTAAATCGCCCAGCAGACAACCAAGAAAAAGGTAGGGAGACACTGTGAGTGTGTCGAACCTCTACAGACAAAATGTTAACCCTTCCAAAATGTCTATCTAAACATGGAATATCTGAGAGCTTCAGCATATAATACGATGGCCGATGTATGAAATCGTGCAGAACCAAAGGGGAGTTATGATATTAAATAGATTGAAAGAATGAGAGGTAAGAAGTTGAGAGAGAGAGAAAGTGTTCTATAGGTAGAAGTCGGGGACAGGTAGGAAGGGATATGTGAAGGGTATGCTGGTCAGGCAAGCTCTGAGCAAGGAAGGCACAAGGCAGTAGGGAGTGCGGGGGGGACCACTTCCTGACGCGGCGGGAGGGTGGTGAGGCGGCCAGCCACTCAGAGGGCCCGGCCACGGCATGACATCACCGAGACAACGTGTAACACTACGCGACTACCCTCTGCCTCCTGTACTTACTCTCTCACACTCTCTAGCTGTATCATTCAGTCTTATACATTAAACTTATAACTGATGATATAAAATATAATGCATTGTCCCAGGCGAAAATAAAGACCACTTCTATACTGCCTGTGATATGACGATTCACAAGAAAGAAAGTACAACATTGTAGATAGACTGTAGCCAAATGCATTGACCTGGTGAGTGTTAGCGAGTGGCCAAGTGAGCGGCTGAGCACACATTTGTCGTCACACATTTGTCGAAGTACGTACTAATGTACATCTGATATAGCTATGACACTTTAAATTGTGTCATGCTTAATTTCGCAATATGTTGCTTTTATCTTTTTTATAATTTTGTTTTTTTATGCTTTACAAAAAAAGATTGGAGAGATGTTCTCCATGATTTTGACATTTAGTGTGATAGAATGCTTCATGAGCAAGTTTCTTTGCTAATTGACAATCTTTGATTTCCTTGTTCCACCATTTTGGTATATCATTTTGACCTGAACGTCGGTTTTGGACTGGCATGCAAGATTCTACAGCATTATTATATATTTTTGTGAACGTTTTCCAAATGTTCTCTACATCTGGTAGGTGCTTTATGACATTCCAAATGGTAACATTGAGGATGTTTTTCAGCTTGGGAAAATCTGCCTTTCTGAAATGAAGGACTTTCTCTTTGCTTTCATTTGGTTTGACGTTATCATCGATGTAAATGTTGAAGGTTATTGAGCAGTGATCGCATGAACTGAATTAATCACCTACCACGACTTGGTATACTTAATCATCTTTTGTTGCGAGGATAAGGTATTGTTGCCACGCGTGGGAGCATTGGCAAACTGATATAGTGAACTTTCCAGTAAATTTGAATAGAGCTCTTGTCCTGTGTGTGAGCTTATGGGATCGTCCGATTTAAGCATTGGCAAATTGAAATCACTAAGAACTACCATATTTTGATTCTTACGTATCTCTACTATTTAGTTGTATAACTCCAAGTCGATAATTGATGATTGGGCTGGGGACCGCTAAATTATTCCAAAGGTTTCGGTGCGTGTGATGAATTTTTGAAATGATTATATATTGTATGATTTACTGTCTGATTATATATTATATGATTTACTGTCTGATTATATATTATATGATTTACTGTCTGATTATATATTGTATGATTTACTGTATGATTATATATTGTATGATTTACTGTATGATTATATATTGTATGATTTACTGTCTGATTATATATTGTATGATTTACTGTATGATTATATATTGTATGATTTACTGTATGATTATATATTGTATGATTTACTGTCTGATTATATATTGTATGATTTACTGTCTGATTATATATTGTATGATTTACTGTATGATTATATATTGTATGATTTACTGTCTGATTATATATTGTATGATTTACTGTCTGATTATATATTGTATGATTTACTGTCTGATTAGAGGCGCATCCAGGATTACGATACTATATAACAAATAATAAAACACCACCTCCATTATTTATTATTGTCATATTATAGCCTGTCAGTGAATATTATACTAAACAAATCTCTATTCTCGATTTTGAGCCAGGTTTCTGTTATTTCTAAAATATCGTGATTTTCAGTGCATGCAATTTCTTCCATGTCTAAGAATTGGGGCTGCTTTGATTATGAAGGTGATGTACTTTCACTTCGGGTGGACCTCTCGATTGTCCCTGACTGACTTAGTTTTGTTGGCGTGAATTTTGGACTGCATCATTAAGTAGCCTGCTGAGACGAGCAGCTCCCACAGGATTTAGGTGGAGGCCGTCTCTAGCAAACAGATGAGGCTGTCTGTAATAGTGATCGCAAAGATTAATGAACCCAATCCCTTCGCTAAGGCAAAGTGACCAGAGACAACTGTTGAGGCTGAAGGCCCTGTTGTATATTCATCTTCAGCTTCCATTATAAGTAGAATACCTCCAAGAATAATGTTGTTACACCTTGCTGGATCAGGTTGCGGTATTTTGCCAGCAGCTCCTCCAATCTTAACTTTCGCAGTACATCATTAGCACCTGCATAGATAACAAAGAAGGGTAGTAATGTATGTGGCACCAGCGGCAATATCATCTTTGGCCACTGTCATGTCGTTGATTCTGCCACCTGGGATACAAAAACATTAACACAAACTCCACAGACCCCCTTCCAAGTTAAACAGGACCCCTTTTATGATAAATAGGTATATTTTGTTGTAAATATATGTACCGGCCAAATGTTGGTAATTCTTAACTGCAAACTCACACATGATTGAAGTGAAGCGTCTTATATATGCCTAACTAATTATGTGAAACGTCTTAACATTTCCAAACAAATTGGAGTGAAACAGAGAGGTTCCCAAAAGACCTGCCTTGCATCTGATAACCCTTTCTCTATTCCCCAGGTGACTGTCGCATGTTGTGCTTCACGGCTAAAGACTGTACCGCTGTCTCCTTCATTAGATCTCCTGGTAATAATAATAATGATAATAATGATACTAATAATAATAGTAATACTACTACTAATAATAATGGGTTTATTGATACACTGACAGCCGTATGTGGCTGGACATATACAAGTTAGCATACCCAGGTAGTAGGTTATGTTATAATATACTCACAAATACTACATGTTTATCTAGAAGTACAATGAGGGGTGAAAAATGTGAATATTATCATTGAGTGTATTGATGGGGATTTATCCTTCTAGTAATATGGGTTTGTTACCACCAATATACCTTTAATAGCGAAAATAGGTTTGGTCATTTGACTTAACCGTTGCATACTTTAATACTGTGTCCTTCAGTGAAAATATTTCAACGACTTTATAGGTGTGACTCTACCTCCTGTTCCTAACCTTGCTTAGTATGTATAGTGAGGTAATTACAACAATAATTCTATATGGTCTGATGTACAGCTTACCCACATACTCTATATAAGCAATTTTTCATGTGCTCATCTTGATTAATCAGGTATTACATTGGTTTTATAGTGAAATATGTGTTCTAGCTAGCTCAGTGTATAGCGTCCATGCCACCCATCCAGCAGACTCACATTCAATCCTTGCTCAGCTTGAAAAGCTTTTGTCAGATACAGTCGGTGGTTATTACTATCTCCCCTTGACCATGGGAGATGGGTACTAGTCTGGAGCATTGCATAAGTGTTCCTAACGCTATTGAAATTCCCCGAAGGAAATATAAATGACATTTAATATATGAACTGAGGAAATTATTGTTATCATTAGTATTATGATTATTTATATTATTATTAAAATTAGTATTACACTTTGGTATTTACATGATTTAAAGCTGTATTCGTTTCAGATTTTATATTATTCATTGAATATCAATAAATCAGCTATCAAAATATTGATTTTACCGTCAGCTGTAAGACACAGATAATAGTACTGCCGTGGTTAATAATGGTCATGCATCATATGAATCCATCTCAATTTATAGTCTATTCATTATTATTAGGCCAAAAATCTGGACCACTAACCTCTATGACTCAAAACTGACGAGAGTAAACAAGTTAATATTTCTACCATTTGTGAACAGTCAATTAGTGAGTAGTGTGGAAAATTACAGCCCACAAATGTTCTACCCTAAAAAACCTAGAGCAGATACTTCACTTCACCCCCCCCCCCCCACCCCCTATGACAGACAGATCGCTTCGGAAGTTGGTTTCTAACTCCTAACCTTTTATCATATAATGTCGATCTATTATCTTCTTTGGGCTCCTCCAGCCATATACTTATTTCTGTCCCCAGTCCTATCTCTCCAGTATGGCCACCCGATCCTCCCAGCCTGTTGCGCTTGTGGCACTTTGGTGCTGCCGACTTTGAGGCTTTTCGGCAGTATTTCTTTGATTTCCCATGCTGGACGCATTACCAAGGTAATTATCTTGGGCATGGGGGCATAGATTCCATTTCCTTTTGCTTAGACTAATGCAAACAAATCTTCATTTACTCACATTTCTTCTAATGATGTCCGCAATAAGGAGGAAGCATTCAAACGGTACCGACGCCTTCAAACTCAAGAATCTCATTCTTTCTATATTTCTGCTCGGAATTAGACTAAGCTGTTCTTCGACTCCCAAACACGCTTTCATCAATAATAAATGAGGAATTATCCAAGTCTAGCTCTTCCCAAGCTTTTTGGTATCTAGCCAAAAACCTCTCCAACAATTTCTCTTGCTTGTTTTTGCTCCCCTTTTCCACTCTGATGGCACTACCATCACTTCTTCCTCTGACAAAGCAGAACTCTTCACCCAAACTTTCGCTAAAAACTCCACTTAGGATGTTTACGGTGCTATTTCACTCTCTCCAACTTATGCCTAATATCCTAATTTCTTCTAAGGATGGACTTTCTACCCTCTCTGGGCTTAATACAAAGAAGGTGTATCAAGCAGATGGTGTTCCTTCTGTTGTATTCTAAAACTGTGCTTCCGTGTTGACTCCCTGCCAAGGCAAACTCATCCGTCTCTGTCTCTCCTCTAACATCTTCCCTTCTTGCTGAAAGTTTGCTCTCATTCAACCTTTTCCAAAGAAGGGTGACCATTCTCAACCTTCCAACTATCGTCCAATTGCTCTCATTTCTTGTATCTCCAAATGTTATTAACACCTAACGAGCGGCCTAGGCGGTAAATAATATGTAGCCACCAGCGGGGTGTTTTTACCCAAAATAGGGCTGTTTCCGTGATCATGTTCATGCCTAAATAAGACCCAGAGCGTAAAACAAGTATCTATCCCTGAAAGGGCATAAACAGAGCTTTCCAATGACACCACAACGATCCTTGTATGACCGTTAGTTTTCTTGCAACAACCGCGCTACACGAGTGCAAAAACCATGTAATTCGGTACTTTCCCCATACAATTCACTATGTAGCGAGTGTGAGAGGGTGGAGGAGGGTGGGATTCATGTCAGTTAGTCCACCGCGGTGGTCTGGAGCAGTCATACGCTCGCTACTCTCCTGCCACCACTTGTCTCTCTCTCTCAGCAACATTACGTGCTGAAATTGCCACACGACTTATGTTGTGAGCCGCCACATAGTCCAAATTTATTTCACTCGACATATGATGCGCGCCGCCAGTTAAGGGTTAAACTCTTATTACTTCAAAATTTCTTAGGCATCTCTCTTCTCATAATCTACTCTCATATCACCAGTATGGCTGCTTGGGGCTCGCTCTACTGGTGATCTTCTTTCTTATCTTACCAACATTTGGTCGTCCTCCTTTCGGGATTTTGGGAGACCTTCTCTATTACGCTAGACTAATCGAAGGCCTTTGATAGAGTCTGGCATAAGTCTCTAATTTCTAAACTTCCCTCCTTCGGTTTCTATCCATCCATCTGTGCATTTATCTCTAATTTCCTCTCTGCAGTTGTGGAGGACCATCGTTCACTTCCTCAACCTCAAGGTTCCTCAAGGTTCTGTCCTGTCTCTAGTTCTCTTTCTAATATTTATTAATGATTTTCTCAACTGTACCTCCAGTGCTATTTATTATTATGCTGATGACTCTACCTTACACTATTCTCAACTGTACCTCCAGTCCTATTTATTATTATGCTGATGGAGGAAGTGGAGGAGATGAGCAAGGTGTTTAAGGATGAGATCTGTGCAGCATGTGAGGAGGTGTGTGGAGTGAGGAGAAGAGGGAGGGGAGTGAAAGGTACAGCATGGTGGCCAGAAGAGGTAAGAATAGCTGTGGAAGAAAAGAAGAAAGCATATAGAGAGTGGTTGGGTAGTAGAGGGAATGAAGATTCCGAGAGACAGAAACGAGCGAGGTACGTGGAGAGTTAGAGGGTGGTGAAGAGAGTAGTGAAGGAAAGTAAGACAAGAGTAGATGAGGAATTTGGAAGGAATCTGAGTGTAAAATGGAGGGAGAGTAAGAAACTGTTCTGGAAAGAAGTCAAGAAAGTTAGGGAAGGTAGCAAGGGAAACAGTAAGGGTGTGAAAGATAAGAATGGGAGAATGCTAGCCGAGAAGCAAGAGAGAGTCGAAAGATGGAGGGAGTACTTCAGTGAGTTGCTAAATGAAAGGAATGAAGAGCCAGCAAACATAGCTGGATATGGTATGGGAGGGAGAAGAAGAGAAGTAGTGGAGGAGGAGGTGGGGATCAGGAGGTCAGAAGTGTGGGAAGCCATGAAAAGAGTGAAGTTGGGGAAAGCACCAGGAACAGATGGAGTGTGTGGGGAAATGTTGAGGTATGGTGGTGAGATAGTGATAGAATGGGTATGGACAATGTGCAAACTAGCATGGGAGAAGGGGAGTGCACCCGATGACTGGAAGACTGGCATAATAGTTCCCCTATATAAGGGCAAAGGGGAAAGAGGAGTGTGTGGTAACCACCGAGGAATATGTCTTCTAAGCGTAGTAGGGAAGGTATACAGTAGGGTAGTGATTGAGAGAGTGAGAGTGAGAACGGAGAAATGGATAGGCGACGAGCAGGGAGGTTTTAGGAAGGGAAGAGGATGTGTAGATCAGATTTTTACCCTGAATTGTGTTGTGGAGAAGTATCTGGAGAAGAAACAAAAGGTGTATGTTGCCTTTATGGACTTGGAGAAGGCCTATGACAGAGTGGATAGAGAAGGTTTGTGGAAAGTACTTAGAATATACGGAGTAGAGGGCAAGTTGCTGAAAGCAGTGAAGAGCATGTATGAGGGTGCAAAGGCGGCAGTACGTGTGGAGAGTGAGCAGAGCGAGTTCTTTGACCTGAATGTTGGTTTGAAACAGGGGTGTGTGATGTCCCTGTGGTTGTTTACTGTATATATGGATGGAGTTATGAAAGAAATACTATCAAGAGCAGTGGATGTTGGTGTATCGCTGAAAAGGGAGGGAATTGAGTGGAAGCTACCTATACTGCTGTTTGCGGATGATACAGTTCTGATGAGTGATAATGAATGGGAGTTGCAGGGTCTGGTAAATGAGTTTGGAACAGTGTGCGAAAAACGGAATTTGAAGGTAAATACAGGGAAGAGCAAGGTTATGGTCTTCGAAAGGGGTGAAGTCACAGAGTGTGAGGTGAAGCTGAACGGTCAGGCTATGGAGATCGTCAACTCTTTTAAGTATCTGGGCAGTGTGTTGAGTAAAGATGGGACTATGGATGAAGAGGTGCGGGAGAGGGTACAACAGGGGAAGAGGGTTGTAGGAACGCTAAAAGCAGTAACAAGAAATAGGGTGGTCAGTATGGAAGTGAAGAAGTCCTTGCATGACAGTGTGGTAATCCCGACACTGACTTACGGAAGCGAAGCATGGACGTTGGTTGAGAGACTCAGACCAAGAGTGAGAGCAGTGGAAATGAATTACTTAAGGAGTGCGTGCGGAGTTACATGGAGGGATAGACAGACTAATGAGGAAGTAAGAAGGAGGTGTGGTGTGGAGGTAGATGTGCTGGAAAGTGTGAAAAGGAACAACTTGAGATGGTTCGGCCATATGGAACGTATGGAAAGCGAGAGAATGACTAAGAGGGTGTACGAGAGCGAGGTGGAGGGACAGAGGGGGAGAGGTAGACCGAATATGAGGTGGAAGGATGGAGTGAGGAACTACATGAACGAAGGCGGTGCTGGTTGGGGGGAGGGGCGTCGACTGACTGGGGACAGAGGTGCATGGGGGCGGTTCGTTCATGGCCACCCCTTCGGGGATCACGGCGTCAGGCAATAGATAGATAGATAGATGGCTCTACCTTACACTATACAACTAGATTTTTCAGAACGCCACAGCAAGAAATCACTCAGAAACTCACATAATGAAACCATAAAACACTTATCTTATGACCTATCAACCATATCCATTTGGGCCACCGAAAATGTTGATGCTTTCAATGCTTCAACAACCCAAATTCTCCTTTTATCTACCTGTCAAGAACTCCCACAGGTCTATACCATATACTTCAACAATACAAAAATCAACCCTTCATTTTCTCTCATTATTCTTGGTGTCTCTTTTTCTTCTGATCTCTCTTGGAAAGCCCATATTACCACTTGCTAAAACAGCTTCCAAGAAGATGGGTGTGTTCAACCGCCTCCGGGGGTTCCTTACCCCTGCACAGCTTCTTGCTCTGTACAGGGGCTCAGTGCATTCATGTATTGAGTATTGTTCGCATGTGTGGGGAGGATCCTCTCATACAGCACTTCTTGCCAAAGCAGAAAAGAAAGCCCTTCATCTCATTTACTCATGTTCACTCGTTGACTCTCTTTTATTTCTCTCTCTTCGACTCAATGCTGCATCTATCGCTATTACAATAATCAGTGTTCCTCAGAGCTTGCTCAGTATACTGTATACCACTTCCTCTACAGTAAATAGAGTACATAGCACCCGTCTATTACAATAATCAGTGTTCCTCAGAGCTTGCTCAGTATACTGTATACCACTTCCTCTACAGTAAATAGAGTACATAGCACCCGTCTATTACAATAATCAGTGTTCCTCAGAGCTTGCTCAGTATACTGTATACCACTTCCTCTACAGTAAATAGAGTACATAGCACCCGTCTATTACAATAATCAGTGTTCCTCAGAGCTTGCTCAGTATACTGTATACCACTTCCTCTACAGTAAATAGAGTACATAGCACCTGTCTATTACAATAATCAGTGTTCCTCAGAGCTTGCTCAGTATACTGTATACCACTTCCTCTACAGTAAATAGAGTACATAGCACCCATCTATTACAATAATCAGTGTTCCTCAGAGCTTGCTCAGTATACTGTATACCACTTCCTCTACAGTAAATAGAGTACATAGCACCCGTCTATTACAATAATCAGTGTTCCTCAGAGCTTGCTCAGTATACTGTATACCACTTCCTCTACAGTAAATAGAGTACATAGCACCCGTCTATTACAATAATCAGTGTTCCTCAGAGCTTGCTCAGTATACTGTATACCACTTCCTCTACAGTAAATAGAGTACATAGCACCCGTCTATTACAATAATCAGTGTTCCTCAGAGCTTGCTCAGTATACTGTATACCACTTCCTCTACAGTAAATAGAGTACATAGCACCCGTCTATTACAATAATCAGTGTTCCTCAGAGCTTGCTCAGTATACTGTATACCACTTCCTCTACAGTAAATAGAGTACATAGCACCCGTCTTGCAACCCAATCCACCCCTTTATCTGTGCAAGTCTCCATCCCAAGAGTTAAACGATATTGCCTATCTTTCTTCTATTATCTGTCTGAATCCATCTTTCCCTCATATGACTTAAATTGCTTAAAACTCCGTGTGTCTAGGCATTTTGGCTCAAACATTCCTTGATTTTCGCCCTGTCACTCTTTCAAATCTGTGGTAATCTTACATCACAGGGAGTATTGCCTTTTGTCTCCCTCATCCATATAGCATTTACAAATCCCTTATTTAGTTACATAAGTCAAGGGTCACGATTTCTGGCCTACTTATAATGATTGGACTTTAGCCAATATACAATAGATTCTTCGGAACTTGGACTACAAAGATTCAAGTGAAACATACCATTATAATGCTTTGACTGTACAGCAAGAAGTAGGAATGTTGCGTCACCAACCAGATGATGACGTTAACCCATTTTTTGTGGAAGGTTAATGCTCAAACTCCTAACAAATTTCATATTTATTTCGAGCAACTGGTAACTTATCATAAACAGTTCATAATAATTATTGTTAAGGTTGACGTAATGTTGTTGGTATTTCTGCATCGATATGAATTGGTTATAGTTACGATACCTCATACACTTCCTATTCCCAGGGAAGGTTGAGTGTCGATTGTCCAACAACACCAGCCCAACCGCACTACTGGCATCAGATGACAAGGCTGCAACACTTGTCAAGATGGCATTTGACAATGCAGGTACCATATAGCTATGTCAATCTAAGTATTGATATCTGGGTGCTGAATGTCCTCGTTGAGAGTAATGTTATCAGTGACATGCAGTACAAGAGTTGATGATTTATATCAGATCTGATAATATATAAGTTGTACAGGAGAGGTGTGGTGGAGTGGTCTTGCTACTGGACTGGTAATCCAAATGTCCCGGGTTCAAATCCCGATGTGTCAATGGGAAGATATTATTAGGATTGAATTTGTGCTGTACCTAGTATCAGTGCATTACCACAAAACCCACAGAAACGCCAAAAAAATACCCTCATTGTTCCCTGATTAATTGCTCAATAGGTGGCGTTCTGAGAGTGAGGGTCCGAGTCTAGGGAGTGAGACAGTGAAGCAAAAAGGCGAGGCAGCCTCAGAAGTGGAACTGCTTCGAGCCAGAGTGGGCAACCAAGAGCCACGCGTCTGCGATGGCAGGTTGGCGAGGGCTGATTGTAGCTCGTGCTTCACTTGTCTCACTTCCTTGGCTGGAAAAAGACCTCACAGGCTTCACCGTGTTGAGCGGTGAATGTGCAGGCTCTCAATCTTTGCCCGAGAGGGAGTAGTTTGAATATAGAAAAACAAAATTAAATTAAACTGGGGTAGTAAATTGGATGACAAATTAAATGCTTGCCTAGCAGCCATATACTACTCAATTAAACTGTTTGGGTGGGAGCATCGGTAGAGTAGAGTTTCTGCCTTGGGACCAACTCCCTGCGGAGAGTTATTACAAATATATTGACCTTTCAGATGGTGGATAAATAATTAACCAAATCCATCAGCTCAGCAATAACTGGCACATCGCCTCAGTGAGCTCCATCTGTAATGGAGAAGTTGGATTAATTAGCCATCCTTACATCATTCCTTTATACAGTCAATACCAAATTACCTATGTGACCAAGTGACCCTTAAAATATTGTATTAGTCCTACGTATATTTAAGCCTACATTGCGGAGCCCGTCACCACACAGACATGAAATCCGCTTATTATAGCCTATAGCCTGGGAGTGAGGCAAGCTATTGCATGCATCACAGGACAACCTTCATCAGTCGGCCACCAAGTCTGGGCCAGCACTGATGTAACTCAGAGATGTCTCACACACGATTGCAGCGTTACACAGCGAAAACCGTTCATTTATAGCAATTGTTGCCGACCTTTGCATGATCATTGCAAGACAACAAGACTCTGTACATAAATGATTCAGGTGTCATTGAAAAACGCTATTACTCTACGTTCACAGATATATCATTGTATTACGTTTTGGCTAATTTTGTGCATAAAATGTGCAGGGAATTAAGGTCAATTTAGGCCAAAATGCCCGCACTGCAAGAGAAAACCACAGAGGTTGTTGTTGTTGTTGATGTTCCCCAGGCTGTCTGGCCGAGCAGCCCCAAGTTCCTGAGCAAGGCCAAGGCCATAACCAAGGCCAATAAGGCCAAGGCCATAACAACAACAACAACAACAACCACAGAGGTGGAACATCTGGCCACTGACACAGTATCCTCCACAGAAACCCATACAAACGGAAAACAATATGCTTAGTGGCCGAAACGCTTTCTGTACCAGCGACGTCTGTTAAAAGAAGTTGCATAATAAATCGTAGGCAGTGTCCACCAACCTTTAACTGTCTTCGTGGTGCGATGTATAAGGTGTTGATTTTCGGTGTGAGCATCCTGGGTTCGAGTCCACGGACTGCCACATGTGTTTGTAAATTTCATTAATCGATTTTAGGAGTATTGTTGGTTGTTGGAAGGAACATAATAATTGATATTGGTTCAGGAGTAATTTATCGAGAGGACTTCCCTAAGTGGTTAAGGCCCCATTAATTGCTCTTTCCATTCACATATGCATAGCCTACGTGAGTTGCAGTTGGGATGTGTGTACATGCTTAGATTGATATGCAGGATTCGAAGTTGCATAATAAATCGTAGGCAGTGTCCACCAACCTTTAACTGTCTTCGTGGTGCGATGTATAAGGTGTTGATTTTCGGTGTGAGCATCCTGGGTTCGAGTCCACGGACTGCCACATGTGTTTGTAAATTTCATTAATCGATTTTAGGAGTATTGTTGGTTGTTGGAAGGAACATAATAATTGATATTGGTTCAGGAGTAATTTATCGAGAGGACTTCCCTAAGTGGTTAAGGCCCCATTAATTGCTCTTTCCATTCACATATGCATAGCCTACGTGAGTTGCAGTTGGGATGTGTGTACATGCTTAGATTGATATGCAGGATTCGAAGTTGCATAATAAATCGTAGGCAGTGTCCACCAACCTTTAACTGTCTTCGTGGTGCGATGTATAAGGTGTTGATTTTCGGTGTGAGCATCCTGGGTTCGAGTCCACGGACTGCCACATGTGTTTGTAAATTTCATTAATCGATTATAGGAGTATTGTTGGTTGTTGGAAGGAACATAATAATATTTAGTATAGCTATATTTAGATAATTTTATTCAGCTAAGGAAGGATTTGTGATAGTTAAAATGGTGGATTGAGATAGTTCGAAGCCATATAATTGCAAGAGATCCTTCCTAAACTGAATACAATCTATTAGTAATAGCCAGAATATAACATATAGGATATCGATGGTACAGACAGGTTGATTTGATGCAGTTTAGGAATAATCTGTGATACTTAAAAGGGGAGTAGAGATAGTTTGTAGCCTTTTAATTCCTAGAGGTCTTTCCTAACCTGAATATAATCGTCTAATAGTATCCAGTATATCTGAAATGCACGTCACCCGTACTGAATGAGTTAGTATGTATATGGGGAATATTACTTTCTGGACCCCCTTCTCCCTAATGTTTAGCGCAAGTAATTTTGATATTTTAAGACGTTTGCTCCGTTAGTTTGGCGATTTAAAAACCTTTTGTGCCATTTAGGTGTTGATTTTTCCCTGGCAAACGAAAGCGAGCCTGTAGCTATTATTTTATTTTTTTGTGACAAGTGCTTTAGCAGGAGTTGGCCTTTGGTCGGGATATTTAAGCAAATCTATCTCGATGGAGGGGTATTTGTTAAGCTTGATGGATGTCTTGGGAAGAAACTAAAGACAATCGTAAGTACATGAATACGTGAATAATTGAACACAGTTCTCCCCTTAATTAATACACAAACATGTGGAATCTCAAACATTGCTCACCCCGTCAATCCAGCACTGTAAGAGTGATGATCCCTTTACTAGAAGCTAATCAACACCAGTCATAATATTATTAATCTCACTCAACGCTTGCATTTTAAATAACTTTTTACTTATTTTATCTTTATATTGGGAACCGTTCTTATATCAATGGCATTCAGTTATTCAATATCGTTGGGCAGCCGCATATCATTAAGTTATAAGCAAATTCCACTGCCTTCTTGAACATTTCAATACACAAGTGGAATCAGGGGCAGTCGGGGATGAACCTTCTACTAGACGCTAATCAATATCAGTAAAAAACGTCTATCTCCCTCACTGCATTAATTAACAACTATTATTTATTGGGCGGGTGCCCAACCCCAATAGGGGTTCAACTAGGGGAGCTACCCCCCCCCCCCCCCCCCCCGCCCGCTAAAGGCGGCTTTCTAAGGCCTTTCCTAGCTGACGTTGAGAGGATTGGGTTCTAATCATGTGGAAGGAGGCTGTAGGCACCATCTGAGCAGGGAAGAACTCTGTGGAGTGCTATAGGTGGCTGACAAGTGTAACTGGGAACCTGGTTCACCACTTGGCCTCCCCTACTGTTTTTCTTACCGTGCCTCATAAACACAGAAGGCAATTCCCAGCCCGCCTTCAAAAACATCATCTCTTTCCACCAAAACACTAAACTTCATGCATATGGGGAGGTGTGGTGGAGTGGTCTTGCCACTGGCCTGGTAATCCAAAGGTCCTGGGTTCAAATCCCGATGTATCAATGGGAAGATATTATTGGGATGGAATTTGTGCTGTACCTAGTATCAGTGCATTACCACAAAGCCACCGAAACGTCAATAAAATACCCTCATTGTTCCCTGATTAAATAGCACTGTATGAATATTCCCATATTCAAAATATGCTATAGGGGTGCAATGCCTGGTGAGTTATCTGCTCAACAGGTGGCGTTGTGTGTGTGTAAGTGTGAGAGTCCGAGTGTAGGGGATGAGACAGTGAAGCACGGGAATGAGGGTGGCTTCAGAGATGGGGTCGTTTCGGGCCATGAGTGAGCACCGTGCCTCATGTGAAGGCAAGATGGCAGGTGCTCGTTGTACTCTACGTGTTTCACATGTCTCACTCCCTAGACTGGAACAAGACCTCACAGGCTTCACTGTTCATTGTAAAGCGGTGAATGTTAAGGCTCTCAGCCTATGCCCGAGAGGAAGTAAGTTGGAATATAGAAAAAAAAAAAAAAAAAAAAAAAAAAAAAAAAAAAAAAAAAAAAATATTACACAATACATTATCCTGGCGGAAGGAAACAAAAAATTACCTCTCCTGTGGGACCAGCGACCACAGGAGGCAAGTAAGCTGGTTAGGTGGGTAGGGCTTGCACACCAACTCCCACAAAAAAAAAGTAGTCGCAACTAAACATAAAAGAGGAAAAGGGTCTGGGTCTCGTGACCAGCACTACCGGGCGAGTGCCCACGAACCCGGCCCAGCAATTTTGAGGGTCCATTGTTTGGGTGAGCGGCCCTGCTGCTCCCCCCAGTCGAGCGGGGATGCCAGCTGTGACGAGTGTAGGGCAAAGCCTGTGTTACCCCTGCACTCTGATGGGTGGCGGAAACCCTAGATTTTATGGGGTAGTCGTGGCGTGGCTGAGGAGTCACGATCGTGAAGAACATATTTACCCTTTCGGATGATAACCGACTACCTTCCTTATCTGGGGAGCTGCGGTGGCTGGGGGTCGACATAGTGGCCCTCTCTGAGGTGAGACGTCCTGGCTATGGCGAGATATGCTGTGACGGTTTACATGCTACTGGTCTGGCTGTAGTGATGGTGCTCGCCAAAAGGGGGGTGGCTGTTGCGATCTCTTCTACTCTGGCTTCCACAGTTGCAGAGGTTACACCTGTTGATGAGTGTATGATGCTGGTGAGGATGAAACACTCATTGTGCTTCATCCCTCTTATTGCAGTTTATGCTCTTACCGAGATGAGTGAATTAGAAGAAAAAGAACTGCTAACCGCCAAGCTTGACTCTAAAGTTGAACAGTGCCACCCTCGGAACACCATCATTGTCCTTGAGATATGTGTCTGTCCACATGGCTCTCGCACCAAGATTGTCAACAGCTCCATCTTCCTTAACTTCGCAAGGCCCAGGAATTTGAGGATTGCGGGATCCTGGTTCCAGAGACCATATCCACACCGCTGGACTTGGTATTCCAATGCTGGAGGTGTGGCCAAGAAGATTGATCATATACCTGTAAGCTCTCGTTGTAGAACCCATGCAGAACTGCAGAGGCTTTAGAAGAGCCGAGTTGCTACCGACCACAGACTTGTTGCTACACTGAAGCTATGACTCGAATCTGAAACAAATCAAAATGTTATACCCCCCGAATTCCATCTTGAGAGGCTCAAGGATGAGGAGTGTGCAAGGCAGTATGCAGTAGCAGTCTCAACTCGATTTGAAATGCTTTACTAGCTGGAGAACCCTATAGAACTGGGGGAAAACATTAATCGTGGAACCCTGTCAGCAGCTGCTGAATGCATTGGAGTTAAACCAAGGTCAAGGAGGGATTTCCTATAAGGTGAAACACTGGGCATAATAGAAGACAGTCGTGATGCTAGATTCAAAGGAGATCTGGTGTGCCACAGGGCACTGTCCCGCAGAGTCAGAACTTCACAGAGGATAGAATAATAGATAGATAGTTTACCACAGCTTACATATTTACATATATACTAAACACTTTACAAAGTTCGAATAACACAACTTTAGAATTTTAAACTACAACTGTAGTCGAACATAAGATTAATATCGTTATTTATTTATAACATATGAAATCATTAAAGGTAAACACTTTCATATTATTACATACACATTACCAAATAAAGATAAACAGATAAAATATCGTGAACCACTTTACATATAACATCAGATATAAACTGGTTTGAGAATAAATTTTCCACGGTTTCGAAATTGTGAGTGTGTCTTAGATATTGTTTGAGTGAACAATTCTGGACTACGTGTCGGTGTCGTTCCGTTTGTATTTCACCACAATCACATAATCTTTCTTGAGAGGCAAATGCCCGCGACCCCATCTGTTCCATCTCCCTGTCTCACACGCTAAGGATTGACCACTCACACGAAACCTAGTGAAAGATATTCGGTGAATTTCGTGTATTGTATGTTTATTCTTGTAAACAAACGGTACTGTAAATTCTGGGTTTATTTCTTTATATGTCTTTCGTCTTGAAGATTCGCTATGTAATGTTAAATGCAATCCTCAGCATAGACATGCTTATATCTACAACATCCTTAGATATAAAATCCTTTATCAGCCTGCTTGTAATAGTATTTGTGTTGGTCACCGTTTTAATAACAAATGATAATGTATCATCAGTGTATTCACACCTTTCCTGCCACATTGAATGGAAACATTTGTGTTGCTTGTATTTAAATAGGTCTTGTAAAGGTGGATATCCTGACTCAACGTAACACATATCATTACAAGTGGTTCGTCTCACACCAGGTAATTGCTTCAGACACCAGTTATACAATTTTATCATAGGTTTCATATCAGCGCCTGCCCATGACTCACAACCGTACAAAAAAGATGACATTAGCGCTGCTTCGAATACACGCCGTTTTACTAGGAAAGTAACATCTTTATTTATTAGAAATAAAGGATACAAATTTAAGTACATGTGGCATTTTTGAAGGCAAGGAGAGGTATGACAGGGGAACCGCTGAGGAGGTCGAGAGCCATTTCTCTTGACCTTTGGCCTGCTTACCGAGCCCTGAAGAAATTCAGCTCTAAGCCTACCCCCGCAACTAATTCAGTTCAATAGGCAGATGGCCAACTTGCATTGGGTGACGAAGAGTGTAAGGCCCGCTGGGCTGAGTACTTTGAGCAGTTGTACTTGGCCAGTGCTTTCAATGCACAGCTTCATGCGGTGAATGTCTTACCACCAGTGTCTGATCGGCCAATCAGCGAAGACCATCCATCCCATGCTGAGGTAAAGTAGGCCTTGGCTAAGCTAAAGGGCCGGAAAACTCCTGGTGTTTGTGGCATTCCCAAAGAACTGCTGATAGTTGGTGGCGAGTCCATAGTCCACGGATTACATGCGTTCTGTATGGTAGACAGGTCCCATTTCTCCTGCCTGGAAAAAGGGTCTGGTCACCCCTATCTGGAAAGCAAAAGTGGACCATCAAGACTGCAATAACTACTGCGGTATAACACTGCTCAGCATACCAGGCAAGGTCTTCACCCATATTCTACTGATGCGAATCAGAGGCCATCTGCTACAGGAGCAGAGACTTAAGCAATCCGGATTCACACCCAAGAAGTCGATAATTGACCGGATTCTGGCACTCCGGGTTCTTGTGGAGTGCTGACTTGAATTTCAAGAAGGCATTTGACTCAAAGTATCAAGAGTCACTCTGGGAGCTGCTACGGTTACGTGGGATCTTTAGAGTCCCTTCAGGAAGTTCAGGCCCCTGCATCTTGGTAAATTTTAGCTTTATTGGTTTTAGCAAGACTTCGACTTCCCTCTCTTTCCACGTGGAGGATTGTACCTGAGCTATTGGTAATCTGGATAATCCATCTACGTTTGTATGCTATTTGCCTGGTCGATGTCTGACATCACACGATAACTCCTCTAAGATCCCCTTCCATCTAACAAATAGTCAATCATCGTTTTTCATCTTTCTCTGCCACTGTAGACTATGATGGTCAGTGATTACTTACTGTAAAAGTATACCCAGGCTAGATATGGTCAGAAATATTATACTGCCCACACTAAGGCTAGACATTTTTGTTTGTAGCATTGTAATTCTTCTCCCCCTGTTTAAAAGCCCGATTAGCGCAGGTCACAATGCCTTCTTATTCTTATTCTTTTTGTGACAGTACTGCACCTAACCCTTCATTAGAGGCATCCGTAGATAGCTGGTAGGGTTGGTTGGAGATCAGTTTTTCCTTCAAGGTTTCAAAGCCCAAATCAAACTTCCTCCCTTTTTCCAGTCGTATATTCATGAGATTTGCGATCATGAAAACATTGGGTATATATAGCCGATAGTATGAAGCATTCCCAAAAAAGGCTCTAAACCTTCCTATCAATAGTGGGTGGAGATATCTCTGCGATAGCTCACTCTTAAGTGGATCTGGTTGAATTGCTTTCTTTGATACAACATGATCCAAATACGCCACCTCGCATGCTCCCAGTTTTCTTTTTGTCTATGTGAGTGAGGGGGACAAATGGCAGAACTGTATGTGACAAGTGCCATCCCAGAGTAGAGAGAGTGATAGGGCCAAGATCAAGGGACTTGAAGCAATTTAAGTCATAGGATGAGGGCAAGACTGATTATGGGAGAGAGTTCCAGAGCTCAGCTGTTGAGTAGAAGATTGAGAATAACATTGCACTCTTGGGTTGGCGAGCTGCGCAGAGTAGGGGTAGGATTGTGTTGCAAGATGGGTGCTACATGCTCTATGAAGAGGGGGTAGTATTCACTGAGAGAGGTCTGAGGAACACTGATTATTGTAATAGTGCTAGAATAGTGAGAAAGATGCAACATTGAGGCGATGGGAGAGAGACTGCAGAGAATTGGTGAGTGGACGTGAGTTAATAAAATGGAAAGATTTCTTTTCTACTTTGCCTAGAGGTGATGTGTAAGAGGATCCACCCTGCACGTGTGAACAATGCTCAATACAGGGATGCACTGTGTCTCTGTGCAGAGCAAGAAGTTGCACATGGGTAAACAACCCCCGGAGGCAGTTGAGCACACCCAGCTTCTGGAAAGCTGTTTTATCCCCTCGAGTACCAGAGACGCACGTGATGTGTCGGCAATGTATGTAACGATAAACCCCAGAGCCGCATAGGGTGCGTCGTGGTTAATTACTCAGGTCCTATGGCACTTGGAGGGCTCAGATTTGTATGGGAACTGCGTAAGTATCCCAGGCAAAAATACTGATGGTTGAAAACCATCAATGTCCAACCGCGTGTGCGTGAGCGCGCAAAATCGTGTTTTTGCATTTCCCCATGTTAATTCCGACTTTCGGGCGCCCCTTAGGACCCCTTAATGACCTAGGAGATCGGTTTTTTGTGTTTTTTACTTCATTTCTAATCCATTCCAGGTGTTTTCTGGAAAACAATTTTGTTTGACAACCTGCTGATCCTGGAGTGTACATTTATATTATATTGCCTGGTGCTCAGTGGGTTAACAAGAGTAGTAATATGATATTTCCAAGCGAGACCAGAAGACAAAGAGACACCGAGAAAATTAAGAGATGATGAAGGATTAATTTGTATGTTGTTGAAGAGTAAGTCATAGTTTCATGGAAGGGGGCGACGACTCCGACGAGTAAACAGATGGAGAAATTGAGTTTTAGAAGCATTGAAAGTAACAAGGTTTAATCTGCCCCAATTAGAGATGGTAGAGAGATCAGATGATAGGTGACTTATGGCCTCCTTATGTGAGTTTTGGAGTCCTGCTGTAAATAATGTTGTGGAAAGCTAGTTGCATAGTGTAATGTAGAGTCGTCAGCATATGAGTGAATGGAACTGGAGGTGTAGTTAAGTCGTTAATGAATAATAATAAGAGAATTGGAGATAGGATAGAACCCTGTGGAACACCGGAGTTTATGGGTTGAGAAAGGGAACAGTGGCCGTCCACAACCGCAGCTATGGAATGAACGGAAAGGAAATTAGAAATAAAGGCACAGATGGAGGGATAGAAACTGATGGAGGGTAGTTTAGAAATTAGGGATTTGTGCCAGACTCTATCGAAGGCAAACTCAAAAAGGCAGTACCGTAAATTGGTAAAGTTTCCTTTCGCTCGTGGCAAGCGCGGTTTTCTCTTGATCCTCTGGTTTGACTGGTATTTGCCAGTATTCGTTTTGTGAATCCAGAGTGGAAAACCACATAGACCCATTTAGTGACTCCAGGGAGTCATCAATACGAGGTAAGGGTTGAGTGTCTTTAACCCTTTCCCTGCGGGTGATGTTCTGGAACGCATAAGCAATTTACAGCAATTTCCAGGCTTTAAAAGTCTATAAAAGACGTAGAAATCGAGTGTCAGTGGGCGGGAGCGTGAGGGTCCTCCCTGCGACCCTCAGAGCAGCCAGTCACTCACTGAGGGAGACTGTGTCTCGCATGGGTGTCTCACAACAGTGTTGCCAAGCGAGCGAGAGCTAATAATTAGGGAGTTTTCCCGAATGTCTATGGCAACGCTGCGGGTGAACCCCGCCACCTACGAAGCTCGTTCTGGTCTCATTTTGAAGCTATTTTCGCCTAGTTTTCGGCAGAATACAGTTCATTTAATGCAGATGCTTGATTAATCATTCAGGAGTGCCTGAATATGCCCTAAATAGCGCATATAAGCCCGCAGAGAAAGGGTTGATGATGACATCATTTAGTTTCTTATAATCAACACAAATTCTGTTAGACCCATCTTTCTTCTGTACCAGGACTACCGATGATGACCAAGAATTATGTGATTCCACCACTGTCCCTTGTTTTAGCATTTCATCGACCTGTTCTCTCTCCTTTTGTCTCATAATCGAGTTTTGTCGTTTATAGGGTTATCTAATAGGTGGTCACTGTGTGTGTATTTCATGTTGGTGACGTGTTCAAGCTAATCCATGATCCCCCTTGTCTTGAGCGAACACGTCACGATATTCCCACAATAATTTGTGTAAAGTATTGGCTTGACTTAAGGTTAACTGTTTTGCGATTTCCGGTATATTACCCCCCCCCCCCCCCGACATATTAACTTACGAAAGTTAGGGGTTGCCCGAGCGCCCGGTATTTCCCCCACGACACTCTTTCTCACACTGAGGGAATTTGGGTGAATTTGGGTTGCCACCAACTGACAGATTTTGATCTAACTTATCTAACTTACTGAGCTCAAGAAGACGCAAATCGCATCATAAACTTATTGTTGAGGTATTTCACTAAGTTCATATGACGCGATCGCGTCATATGATACTTTTGGGCGAAACCCCCATATGACGCCATCGCGTCATATATGACAGAGGGGGTTAACTTGCCCATTTGTTTTAATTGTGGTAAGTTGTGCGGGTGTCACCTGACCTAAAAGTCTTCCCTTCTGGTAGTTAGTGGTCTCTACGAAATTCGCAACCACAATTTTTCTCTGACTCAGGGTGATTAGTGTGGATGATATCCGGACTTCGATCTGACGTTCTGGTTCAAAATAAGAACATAAGAAAATGGGAGTTTGCAGAAAGCCGATTGGCCCACACAAGGCAGATCCCTCTCAGTGGCGTCATTTCATTCTTTCTTGGGGGGGGGGGGGCGCAAGGGCTGTTTAGGAGCCCTCCCCCCTTCTCATCCTCGACCTGGCCACAAGGGTGGATGGGCGAGCGAAGCGATCCTAATTAGCTGGGGGTTTCGAAATTTGAGCAATTCTAGGAGCATTTTGAAGCCATATGCAAAGCTATATTGAGGTAAATATAGCAATAAAAAATAATATATATATATATATATATATATATATATATATACAGGGTGTATTAGAGAGACTGTTACAGACTATGACAGAGACTGTTACAGACTATGACGATCACATTGTAAAATGAAAAATTAACATATATTGTTGTATTACTTTTTCCCAGAAATGTGTTATTAATGAGATATATGTTTATTTATAAATGTAGCAAAACAGGGTTACGAGTAAAGCACTAAATAATTAACACATGATAAACATGTGTACTATGGACTTAACTAAAAGGAAAGTATAGGTTTGCCTATTCACGCATTAATAATTACGAAATCAAAGTATGATAGATTATGGTGATGATATTATGTAGTTAGCAGAAAACTACTAATTATTAGCAGCAGATTAGCATAAACAAAATATGTAACATTTATAACTCTGTTCACGGGGTATACTGCTGATACCTAAGTCTGGTTTGGGTATCCGAACGCAGCAGAAAGTAATTCAATTGTTTATGAAGCATAGTTCTTGCTTCATAGATTCATTGGGGGCTGATCGTTCCTATGTTGAATTAAATTCACGGACATGTTTTATGTCTCGGTATAAAGATTCAAAGATAAAAAATATTGGGTATGATTGATTTCTCACAACTGTATTACATAATTTGGTGGGAATGAACATTATTTCAATTAATCTCCTCTTATTACACTGTAATGAACATGTACAGTAGTGGTAATTAATTATGATCGATTTTGAAGCCTCGAGCTGATTAAACGAATATCTGAAATGTAAATCCCCAGTAAAAATTAGTAAGGAGATTCAATTCAACCTGAGACCGCTTCAAATAAATGTGAATCTAAATTTATGTTCACGGATGTACAATAAATTAAATAACATTAGGCAATAACTTTGTAATGCCCACATTGTTTGGTTTTATTTATCATTCAACATTGCTTTTATTGACTAACATAGGCCTATGACATAAATGTCTGCAGACCACTTGAGGATCGTAAATTGCTTCATTCAAAAGGCCTTCGGTCTTTCCGATGTTGAAAGGGAAATACAAACATTTCTGGTAACAGCAGAACATTATTTGAGTTGTAAACGGTTTATAAAGGGAACATTAATTACATGTTTTCACCCCTAAAACTAATTATGTTTATAATTCAACATTCCTTGATATAAACTCGGAGATTGTGTGTGTGTGTGTGGTGGGAGACCAATGCCAGTGTTCGGATTATAGCACATGCTTGGATGATGCTGAATATTTTAATTTATGTTCATTAAATCATTAATGATTAATTATTTTGTATTTTATTATAGGAAGTTAACTTGTGTTTTAATCGGTACTTAGTACTTGAAGTCTGTAAGTGTTTTTGTAATACACCCTGTATATATATATATATATATATATATATATATATGTGAGCTACTAAATATTTGTATATTCCCAGCCGTCATTAATATCAAGTATATCTCACAAATAGGCCTACACGTGAGCAGCACTACATGGAAGACAATGTTTCCTGCAACAGAAATACAGAACTAGCCTACAGTTTAGGCTACATGTAAGATGTATGTATGTATGTATATATGTATGTATATACTCAGGCACATACCCCACAGATGGGGATGGCTGACTCGAGACAGAGCTTGAACAGAAACAACACAATAAAGCAAAAATAAAACTTCACTCACATCTAGGCCGTCCAGGAGAAGACCCAGAGACAAAGGATTACTAGGGACCTCCATCCACTCCTAGGTCCCAAACCTCCCGGAGAGGTTCTGGTCACAGCAGGCAGACACACAGCGAAGCTCCACCGCCACATCACTTCCAAGCATGACCCTTCACATAGATGGGCTCCCTGGGCCAGGCGCCTGACAGACTATTCTCTAGTCCAACTGGCACCCGACCCCCACTCCCTTGGACCGCATTTTCACTCATCTATTGACAATCATTCTCCATTCATTCCTATTCATCACCACTTATCTTGCCTGTTCTTCAGTCCTATGTCTATCTTCCAACACTTCTTTCACCCCATCTCTTCAGAGGTCTCCCTCTCGATCTATTTCCCCTTGTTTCTGGCTCATTTTGTCTCTGTGTAAGCCTTTCATCTCCCATTCGTTCAACATGCCCATACCAGCATAACACCAGTTTTTTTTCCACTCTGGCCTATAGGGTTTCTTGTTGTCCCCCTCTTCTTCATACCTCTTCATTTCTCAATCTGCCTCTATGCGTCACTCTACACATACTCCTCAAGCAGCTCATTTCCATCACATCCAACCTTCTTTTATCTTTTCTATACAGACCCCAGGTTTCATCCCCATACATCACTGTTGGTACAACTTTCCTTCGATACATTGTACTTTAGCTTTCATTCCGATATTTCTCACCTTCCACTTACTTCCCATTGCACCGAAAAGTTTCCTTCCCTCACTCACTCTGTCTTTTTTTTTCTTTTTTTTTTAAAGACCTCCGTCTATGTATTGTGAAAAACCTGTTATCCTCCGGCAAATTGTGGGGTTGAGTGAGTGAAGGGGGCGACAGTGAATGAAGGAGGATACATGTTTTTCATAATACGTGTTGCTAGCCCCAAACGCGCGAGCAACTGTGGCTTTCAACCATCCGACACATCCCCTTTTATTTATGTGCATCACACATGTTAAATACAAATAAAGTTGATGTTTTGTTTTACCCTACTGTGGAAAGACTACGGATACACCACTCCTGCCCGGGACTCACACAGTGGCATGACCCAGTCCAGTCGAACTGAGCTCATGACGCTGGTGGCATTGCCCCGGAGGATAGCCATCCCTAGTCTTTGCTTGAGCCAGAGGGTTTCCCTGGGTTCTCCTGAAACTTCTCCGATTTTATGACCTATTTCATTCACCATCTTAGTGGTGAAGACTCCTGAAGTTTCGAATGCCAGGGGCTCGAACTGATGATTTCTGGCGATGGCTTGATATTTTTCTCGCTTTTTATTTTCTGCTATCCGGGCGGCTTCACCTGCTTCGTCGGCGTTTCTGGCGATGTTGGTTGTGGAGAAAGTGTCAACACATGTGGCATCCCACACGAGGCACCTGCCATCCTTGTAAGGGAAAGTGGTCATCCTATCTGGCCGTTTGCCATCTTCTCTGTGAAGTCCATGTGGTTCGAGGATTGATACACAGTTAGCACTCTGCAGGGCCCGTTTTATGACATCATTTAGTGCAGAGTGTCTTGGCAGGCGGCCTGCGTTGTAATTACATGACAAGGCATGGTGACCTTGAGCATCCATCCCCCCACTACACTTGCAAGTGTGTGGGTGACAAACTGCCTCACCCACTCTGAGCGCGATGGCAACCCGGAGCGCTTCAGCATCCAAGTGAGTTCCAAGAGGTGGGATGGGGATGGCGTGTAACCACAAGCCACTTTCCAAACGGGCGGCTGCCTGGAGGCGTGCTTTTGCAACCTGGTCTGCATTGGTTAGGAGATTTTCTTGAGTTTTCTATGCCGAGATGGTATCCCACGCTTTCTGCTTGCTCCTGGAGGTACCCTGAGGCTCCTCCTCTGCTCCTGTACTTTCCTTCCAGGTGTTAATCGCTACTGCTACGTCCCCATTAAGTGTCATTCTGGGTTGAGAAGAAAGGATGGACACTACAAGGTCGTTGGTCGCGATGAGGGAAGAGATAAACGCTGGGGAGGCAATATCCGAGGCTCTCCGTATGCCCAAGCCCCCAAGGCGGACAGGAAGGGTGGCTTGTGTCCAGGTCTGTTCTTTAAATTCCACGTTGGTGATGCTGGTCACTGCTTCTCGGATTATGCTGTCTAATTCTTGGAGGCCACCATTGTTCGTGTAAGTCATCGATGTGCGCAAGAGGTATTGTAGTTTTGGGATGGAGAAACAATTCTTGAGAAGGGCCAGAGCTGAGTGGCATCGATGTGTATCAGGCGACTCACGAGACGTTGAAGCTCCTCCTTTTTAACTTGAAGTGCTGGTGGGATTGCTGCCAGAGTTAGTGGGGAACCTAATAGGGTTTGCTGGTGCTCCTGAAGGATCTTTACATCTGACAATATGCCTTGAAACAGGGCCTGAGTCTCTTCTCCTTCTTCACGTGTGTGGTTGAGGAGGACAAGTTCACATTTTGGTGTCATTTATCACTAGCCCAGCCTGGCCGAGGTCAGTTACGATGTTATTTAGGTCGGTTAGAACGTTCTCTACAGACCCACCCAAGGTTGCATCGTCCAGGTACCATACATTCAGTTCTGACCTTACTTTGTTAGCTGCTGCATCCACCCCTATTGAGAAAAGAGCAGGACCACCTGGATCTCCCTGCTGTAACCCGGTCGCTGATGGGATTACCGTCTCGCCAAAAATCAGGATTGAAGGTTTGGAATAAGCCTGCCAAAGTAGGGGGTACACAGTGGGGATGTGTTCTTGAGCTGCACGGAGGAAGACATCCCTGCGAATGCTGTTGAATGCATTCCGCATGTCAATCTTTAGAAGCACTCGTTATTCTTGGGCTTGGCTGAGGTAGGTGCGGGTTGCGTGTACAGCAGCTTCACACACCCCTGGAGTTCCGAAACCTAGTTGAACTGGTCTTAAGTGTTGACCAACGCCATTCGAGAGTGGTTTCAAACCCACCTTTGTGGCAAGGCGGCGGAAGGTGTTCCCTACTGCTATTGGGCGCACACCGCCATCTTTTTTTGCCAGTGCACAGAGTGATGCACCCAAAAATAGGGGTGTGGCACAGTTGGGTACTTCCCCTCTTAAAACCATGTTGATGAATTTGGTGACGGTTTCCAAGAGTGCCTCCCAAGCAGCTCCTGATCACTGACCCAAGAGGCCTTTGAGGTGGGCGGGTCGGATACCATCTGGGTCCGCGGCTGAGCCTGCTGGGAATGAAGTCACTGCGGCAACCACCTGCTCCTTCGTGACAACTAAAGGTTGGGGCATCTGGTCATTTGGGGCAGGGGGCAGGTTTAGGTCTCTAGGTGTAGGTGGGTGCTTTTCTTGTAGGGCTTCAACAACTTCGGTGCCTTGACCAGCAAAACCTTCTGAAGAGGACAACAGTCTGACGGCCCCTTTGATGTCACTATCCGCCACCTTCGCCGCGACCCTCTTACGTAGCTGTTCAGCCTCTTCCTCTTCCTTGTCCTGTTGCTTCTGGGCCCTGTTTGGTTGCTGTTCGGGGGGTTTCCACCAGTTTGTTTCCATCCATATACTGTGCTACTTGACGTTTCACTCTGGTGGCTAGTGAAACCTTAAGATGGTCTTGTATGTTGGTTCTGGGTGGTTTTCGGAGGGCCCCATAGGAGAAACCCAGGAGCCGTACCCATGCAAGGGGTGTCTTGAGCTGTAGGGCCTGCTTTATGATGGTTGTAAGGGCCTCCGCCACTTGGATTCTGGCTCCTTTAGGTACCCGGGCAAGGACCTGGATCCGCGCTATCCATTTGGTCACAAGTTGGGTCAAGCCGGCGACCGTTGATGCCGGTGTTGCCCCGGTTGGCTCTGCAGTGGGCCCTGGGCATGCAAGACATTTCCAGTTTGGTTGTTCTCCTGATGTTTTCTTTGTCAGCCTAGCACAAGATAAATGAATAGATCAAGACAGCCAGAACATTTTCGCGAATTCTTTCTTGCATTGGTTTTTCCGCACTTAAGACACTTAGTATCTGCTAGGCCATAGTCTTCCAAGATTATCCGTTCCTCTGCCTCTACCAAACCGACTTCCTGATCTTCTCGTGGTGCTTCCGTCTCTGCCATGTCTCCCTTGTTTCAGAGACCCCGGGAAATCTCTCCTGGCACATATCTAGATTATTGCTGTTGTTATTAATGTATAATTGGCTGGATGCATACAAATTCACATATCATAGTCAACCTTTCTGATGGGCAATTGGCCTGCTTCTCCTAAAGATATGTGGTTAAATGTATAAATCCTCGGCATTGGGCACCGGTACAACTAAAAGATCTAACTGATTGAAGGGAAGCACGCCAATTATATCCTATGATTATCCTATGATTACTTACACTGGCGACTCCACCCTGATGTTGAGTATTAATAAATGCTTAGGATATTAATAATGCTGTCAACATCAAGATAGGGAGAGACCCAGAGAGTGAGCGAGAGCCAGGATCTGAGTGGGTAACCGAATCTAGGACAGCAGTTATGGAAAAATGCTTAAATTGTGCAAAATGTTAAGAGAGAGAGAGAGCAGGGGCGGGGGCGAGGGAGAAAGAAAGTGAGCTGGAGAGGGGGCTGGCCTGGTTGGGTATTGAAAGATGTTAGGGAAAAACAAATAACTAAAATGATAAAGAGCGATCTGAAGTTACAGAAAAACCAAAAATAATAACAATGAGAGCGACTTGTGACGGTGATTGAAAGTGGATGGAAAGATGTTCAGGATAAAAAGGAGAGAGAGAGAGAGAGAGAGAGAGAGAGAGAGAGAGAGAGAGAGAGAGAGAGAGAGAGAGAAATGAAAATGGACCTTGTAGCAAGTACTTCCTAAATGGTTAGAGAGAGGGAAATGGACCTTATACCTAGTACTTCATTATGGTTAGAATTGTTTGAGAAGTTGAAAGACCGAGGGTCAGGTTCTTGGGGTAGGTGGAAGATAAGGCCTATGGTGGGGAACCATAAGGGTGAAACTGCCTGCCCTATAAACGGTTACTTCACACACCTTGTGGTTACTGCTGGAGGTTTATGGTGCCTGGGCAGGGCTGGGCTAGTGCCTGACTGGTCCTTGTCCCCTCACTGATGCTGGTAATAACACTCTCAAGATTAAACTAAATATGCTTTGTGGGCGATGTTTAAACAAGAAACCACGTTCTGTTTACTATGTGCCAAAACACCGTATCATCGCCAATCTTCTGATACGTATATCGGTCACTAATCCCCACGATACCCCTCCGAAAATCCCCTCTTTTGAGGAGCTCAACCAACCTGTGTGCTCTCACTCAAGGTACTCTGTCTTGCCTCCATTTCCACACCTGCGTCCTTGCTTATCACTCCTCCTAGTTATTTAAAACACTCCACTTGCTCCAGCATTTCGCCATCCAGTTGTATATTAGATTCACCCTACGAGCATCTTTATTACGCAGTTACTTTACTTTTGTTGACATTCACCTTCAGCTTCCTTCTCCCACATACCACACTAAACTCTTTTACTACTCGCTATAGCTTCTCCTTAGAATCTGCCACCTGTGCTGTGTCAGCAACAAACAGCAACTGATTCAAATCCCAATCACCACCATTCTTTCCTACTAAACCCAATCCTCTACCTATGTTAAGATGTATAATTGGTCAGTTGTAAAGTTTAAACACACACAAACACACATCTCTAACTTAGTGCATAAGTAACATAAGCCTACCAACTGTATGTGTTACAACATTATATTTTGTCAATTTGTCAGGCCTAATGCACTTCACCGTAAACAAAAGTAGTATTGCACAAGTTGCTACAACTCATATTAAGGAAAATAATAACAGTTTTCCTAATATTATTCGCGAGATAAACCAATATGTCTGGTGACCTGACCTTAATTTTTGTAATACCCCATAACCGCAAAAATCACGCAACCACAAAACTACCTGAATTGACATCTGAGAAAACGTAAAGTAGTCGTTGGTAGAGACGTCTAACAAACTCACCACATGAATCACCACAAGACCATCACCTGGTCCTGTCAAGGAGAATTAAGGTGGCTATCCTAGTGTATACCTCCGTGGTAGTACAGTGGTTAGCGCACGAGTTTGGTATGCGTATACTGACCAGGGCCAGATAATTTTGGGAAGATTAAATTCCCTTCTCACCTAGCATTTCAGTTTAGTTGCATGGGATAAATGAATCTTATAATTCTTGAGCTGTCCTTCTTAAATAATAGATTAAGAATGTATGTAGTTAGCTACAAACAACCTATTTACAATCAGCAGATGTTGTGGATTCCTTTCCTTTGTATTCCTTTCTACATACATAATGTCCTTATAGGCGTTATGAATTATTTATATACACAAATCTTGGAAGTCTGATGAAAGTCTTGGGATTTGTGGCAAGCCAGATCTTGGGAGAAGGGGGGGGGGGGGGGGGCAGCTGAGTCAAATGACGCCCAACCCTCTCACACCCAACCTTAATTATAAGGCCTAATTATAGGCCCAACACACTAACATCATGAGGACCGACTTCACCAAAACGGTCAGAGGTCATCAGAAGCCAAACCGATCAGTCTACCACCCGGCTGATCCCCCGCACTCCCATCCCGTCTCGTCCATATGCCTATATAATTTAATCTTAAGCTCTTTATCGTTCTTGATCAAACTATAGCACTCGGTAACCTATTCCACCTATCTACAACTCTGTTACCAAACCAATATTTGCCTATATCTTTTCTGAAACGAATGTATTTAATTTGAAACCATTTGTTCAAGTTCTTTCACTATCACTGAGCTTTAGTACATTTTTCATGTCCCCTTTATTTATCCCACTAACCCAGTTGAACACTTCTATCATATTATCCCCTCTAACTCTACGTTTCTCTAACGAATGTAAGCCTAATTTCCTCAACCTTTCTTCATATGGAAGATTTCTAATACTATGGATAATTTTTGTCATTCTTCGCTGTACCATCTCCAAGGAAACTATGTCCAACCTGTAATAAGAACACCAAAATTGGACAGCATAATTTATATGTGGTCTTACTAACGCTAGATAAAGTTTTAAGATTACATCTGCAGTTCTATTACTCACACTGCTAGATATCAATCTGAGAACTCAATTTGCCTTATTTCGAGTACTAATGCATTGATTTCTAGGTTTCAAATCACAGTTTACGATGACTCCCAAATGTTTTTCATTCTCCGAGTTTCATATATTCACATTATCTAGTCTATATCCTGCATTTACTATCAATTTCCCAAATTTTACTACACTGCATTTATCTACATTAAACTTCATCTGCCAATTTACTGCCCATTCGTGAAGTGTATCCAGATATCTTTGGAGAGCCTGTATATCATGATCAGAAGGTATCACTCTTCCTGTTTTAGTGTTTTCTGCAAATTTACTGATTATGCTAGTTATTCCTACATCGAGGACGTTAACATACATGATGAATAGCAGAGGGCCTAAAACAGATCCTTGTGGAACTCCACTCTTAACTATACCCTAGCCTGATTGTATACCATTTATGCTAACTCTTTCTTTCCTACCAATTAACCATGACTTAATCCATCTGAATAGAGCTCCCCCTATTCCATGAGCTTCCATTTTCCTCAGCAATCTTTTGTGGGGGACTTTATCAAATGCTATACTGAAATATAAATATATTAAATCATATTCTTTGTCATTGCCAACTGCTTCATATACTTGGGAAAAGATTGTCAATATATTAGTGAGGCAGGACCTACCCTTCGTGAATCCATGCTGGGAATCTTTAATTAATTGGTGACGTTCTAGGTGCTCTCTGATTTTGCACGCAATAAATTACTCTAATAGTTTACCTATAGCTGATGTCAAACTAATGGGACAATTATTTGATGCAATAGATTTGTAACCTTTTTTAAATATTGGTACCACATTTGCAATTTTCCATTCATCAGGGACTAAACCCGAATTAAGATAATTATTAAATAATGCTGCTAACTCTCTCCGTCATATATGACGCGATCGCGTCATATTGCGGTTTTGCCCTAAAGTTTCATATGACGTGATCGGGTCATATGAACTTAGTGAAATAGCTCAATAATAAGTTGATGATGCAATTTGCGTCATATTAAGCTCAGTAAGTTAGGTAAGTTAGATCATAATCTGTCGGTTGGTGGCAACCCCAAATTCCTCCGATTTCTAACGGTCCCTCAGTATGAGAAAGAGTGTTGTGGGGGAAATACCAGGTGCTCGGGCAACCCCTAACATACGTAACTAAATATGACGGTAAGAGTTAAAGAGTAACTAATTTCTTCCTTACATTCTTTTAATACTCTGGGATGTATGGAGTCGGGCCAAGGTGAATTTTGTTGTTTTAGCTTGTCTAACAGCTCCAGTAAATAATTTCTATCTATGTTTATTTTACTTAAAATATTATCTATACTTCCATCATAAATTGGATGGACCTCCAGTAGGAGCGTTAAGTCCTCGTTCGTGAATAAAGACAGAAAATAATTGTTTAGGGTTTTACATATTATATCTACCTCTATATTTATGATAATTATTGTCTCTGTTATAAGACGGCCTATTTTGTCTCTTACTTTGGTTTTATACAACTGGAAAATCCCTAGGGGTTCATTTTCGATTTCCTAGCTATTTGTATTTCGTAATTACGCTTAGCTTTCCTAATATCAGGTTTATCTTTTCTTCTAAGATTTGCATAATAACTTCTTAAATGTTCTTCACCTCTCTTCATTTTTCTATATACAGTATCCTTTCTTGAAGGTAAGGTGAAGTTGAACGGTCAGGCTATGGAGATCGTCAGCTCTTTTAAGTATCTGGGCAGTGTGTTGAGTAAAGATGGGACTATGGATGAAGAAGTGCGGGAGAGGTTGCAACAGGGGAAGAGGCTCGTAGGAACGTTGAAAGCAGTAACAAGAAATAGGGTGGTTCAGTATGGAAGCTAAGAAGTCCTTGCATGACAGTGTTGTAATCCCGACACTAACGTACAGTTAAAAGGACTGCATAGTACTGACGGCTGAGATCCGTCGCTGATACTGGCGAGTATCTTTTTTAGTGATGGTTCTCGTCCGTCTCTGGTACAGTAAGGGTTAAGCGCGATCGATAGCTTGCTTTCGACGAAATTATATTTATATTGATAAGATAGTTTGCTTACAACAGAATATTCTCCAAATATGGAGGCCTGATTATCTGTCCTATCTATTATTTAAGCTAAAGCTCTACTAACACAATTCATATCTTACTAGCTTGCATAGGTTGCAGGTATCATTACGTTATTGCATACTTCTCAGATCGAGTTATATTTTAAGTAGTCCACTCGTCTGATCAGCCTAGACTCATGTGATAGCTGGATGCGTAAATCTTGGAACTATCTGTTATATAATCCAAGCTTCTCAACAGCTGGGTGCCTTCGTCCCAAATCTACCGTCTCTAGACTCTGAAAGTTGGTCACGTACGTCCCAAACTCACAAATTACAGTGCATATACTTGGCTTCTTCGATAGTAGGGCACGTCTGTCCCAAACTATCGATTGAATTATAATATGATCAGCAACAGAAAGCTCTTCTGTAGAATATACTGATATTTAATTATATCTTGATCTTCCTATAAATGCCTGGCACTATTACTAACTGAATAGCTCTCGCTATGCTAACCATTAACAGCTATACACCAACTGTTTGTAGTTTACTATATCATTTGTCTAAACATTCTTTGAATGGGTTGTTCCAAGAGGACACAGCAACTGTTAAAGGGCTTAGGACATTCTGTCAAACATTTTCTCTCTCAATAAGTCTTTTCGGGCCCATGAGAGTCCACTATATAAATTCTTGTTCAGCTTCTAGATTTCTTTCTTCGCCACTATCACTTCAAAACTGGCCAGTGTACTCGGTGGAATCTCTCCGTACCATCCACCAACTGTTTGGACTGCTTTGGATATCGTATGCAAGCGTGCAATGTGACCGCACTCGACTGGATAAATTAGGGTGATATGGGTAGTGGCAGATCTATTTATCTTCTCCTTGCTTTGTTGATAAGCTGCCTCCAATATATCTTATGGCCCGTCTCTCCCTCTTCTTTTATCCTCCTCTGATGGTTGGGAAGGATAAGTGGGTAGGAAGTGCCTTCAAAGAGTAGTTGCTGACTAGGCTGCCCCTTGCCTATGTGTGACTCCACCGAATGAATGAATGAATATAGAAAAGTTGGGTGAGGGTGAAAGAAGGGATGTTTTTATTGGTTAAGTAGGAGAGAGTGATAATAGTGAGAGAGATAGGGTGTCGGGGCTTGACCCAACGTGCGTGAGTTGAATAATTGAGCTGGGGTTGAATTGTTTTAGTTGGAGAAGTTACTTTAATGATATTCAGGATGGCTTGCCAAGAAAGGGGCAAGGGATGGGGAGCAAGATAATTTTGGGTGGTATAAAATCGAAAGTGCTTGCTATTGGGCTTTGGATGTTTTAGGGTTGTACTTTTTTGGATGGTAGTAATTCGAAAATGGTATAAAAGGGGGAGATCATTTTGGGTGGCATTGAGTCAAAAAGGGGGTAATGCTGGGGAAGAGCTGTCAGTGGTAGAACTTGTAAGAAGGCTGTACTGTTATTATATTTTGAAGTTACGTTAAAAGGTTGTGTCTTGTAATTTGATTATAATTTTTTTTTTTTTTTTTTTTTTTTTCTATATTCCAACTTACTTCCTCTCGGGCATAGGCTGAGAGCCTTTTACATTCACCGATTTACAATGAACAGTGAAGCCCGTGAGGTCTTGTTCCAGTCTAGGGAGTGAGACATGTGAAGCACGTAGAGTACAACGAGCACCTGCCATCTTGCCTTCACATGAGGCACGGTGCTCACTCATGGCCCGAAACGACCCCATTTCTGAAGCCATCTCGTTCCCGTGCTTCACTGTCTCACCCTCTACACTCGGACTCTCACACTTACACACACACAACGCCACCTGTTGAGCAGATAACTCACCAGGCATTGCACCCCTATAGCATATTTTGAATATGGGAATATTCATACAGTGCTATTTAATCAGGGAACAATGAGGGTATTTTATTGACGTTTCGGTGGGCTTTGTGGTAATGCACTGATACTAGGTACAGCACAAATTCCATCCCAATAATATCTAATTGGCTAAGGATTGGTGCTAGTATGGAAATTTGGTGGGTCTGTGAAGTTATATATATATTAATTGGAAGTGAATCTAGGAATCTAGGTCAAGAGTGGTAGGGAGGTTGGACTGTGGACGAGCCGGCATGACCCACCGCCTCTACCAATCTTGATTTTAAGTGAATTTTAGAATGGGTGCCTCTCTGTTGTTGGGGTGAAGGAGGTTTGACAAGGGGCGGGGGGGATATAAAATTATATTGAAAATTTGGATGAAGTTATCATGAAAGGTCTCAAGTTTTATAAGTTGTTTTTCTGTTAATTGCTGCCAATAAGTATTTAGAGGGGGATGTGGGCTAGATTGTGAAGATGTTGTGCCGTCTGGAACTCATACCACTGAGTCCCGAACATCCACCTCAGTGCGTTATTTTGAATTCTTTGGTATTTTAGTTGGTTGGTAGGGGCCGAAAGTGAAATGCTGAGTGGGATGTAGCACAAAAGAGGTCTTATTAGTGCTTTGTATAAGTGAAGCTTGGTTTTTATTGAGGCATTTTTTAATCGAAAGATGGTTTGTAGGGATTTAGATGCGATGGCAGTGGAAGTTTTTGCTTGTTGATGAAATCGGATGTTTTTGTCGAATGTGAGGCCGAGTACTTTGTTAGTGGGAGAGACATTTATTTGTATGCGGTTAGGGACAGGTGCTCGGAAGTTCTGGAATAGGGGTCTTGGGCGGAGGTGTCCTTTGGCAAAGTATGTGACGTGTGATTTGTGAGGATGAGCCACAATCCGCCATTTTTGCTCCCATTGTGCTACTTTGTCAAGTTCTCTTTGAGCTCTGTTTGTCAATGCGTCTATTGTGTCTGCTCTTATTATTTGCGTCACATTGTCTGCGTACATTACTGTGAGAGAGTCATGGTGAGTGGGGTTGGGAAAGTCATTTGTGTATAGGATGTAGAGGGTAGGAGCGAGCACTGAGCCTTGAGTACCTCAAGGCTCAGTGCTCGCTCCTACCCTCTAGTGCACTAAACCCTGCGTTTAGTGCAAATGAATCTGAATAAAGATTAGAAAACTTAATTTTGGCTGTTCTATTATCCAAAAAGTTGCAGAGAAGTTTCTGAGTAGTTAATGGGAAATTAAAATTTTCGCAGATTTTGTACTTCAAGCCTTCGTGCCACACTGTGTCAAAAGCTCGTTTTATGTCCTTGGTAATTAAGGCTGTCTTTGTTTTTTCGTCTGGACTGTTTGTTTATGTGAAGGTAGTTTGTGATAATGTTTAGTGCTTTTTGTGTCGATCTGTGTTGTCTAAAACCAAATTGCATGTTCGTGAGGAGTCCTTCGTCTTCGATAAATAGTCTGAGTCGGTGGTTTATGATACGTTCTAGAGTCTTCCCAAGAGTCTCAAGTAGACTAATGGGTCTGTAGTTAAGTGGATTAGTCTTGTCTTGGTTTTCCTTGGGTGACTCCACCAGCTCCACCCCCTCCTTAATTACCTGCCTCACATTGCAACGCTGACCTGTGATTGGCTGAGACGCGCACTGAATATCACCATAGCCCGCACGCCAAGTTTGAACTTGATGATTATCCTCCTCTCCCTTCACTTCATCATAATACCTTCCCGGTAAATTGTTACCCACATTTTTAAGTGGCGGATGGGAATAAGAGGATGGCACCATGGTGTTGGATCACATTTTACTGGGCGAGATGATTTGGACAGTGGGAGTGAAATGAGGGCGATTTACAACCCAGGTGTTTTGTAGTTGGCTGGATGTGCGAAACAGCGGATGTCAAGTGACACTTGTGATTGGCGGAGAGCCTCGGGCTACCAGAAGAGCAAGTCTGCTGAATTTTACCTTGGCACACCTGAGAAAATCACACCTGCTGATTGGCTCATGGGATTATCAAATATTAAATTTGCGGGACATACATGCGTAATCGTGCTTATGTGTGTTTAATTTTCTATGTATATGACAATGAAAAAAGGCAAAGCTACCTGTTTCAAGTGTCTTCCTGAAACTTTGAAAGAGTGACAAGAGCCAAAATCAAGGTACAGTATAGATATATATTTTAGATGGTTTAGAAAGATGTCTGGTGTGCCTGCTAGGTATAGTGAAATTAATAGGAGGAGATGTTTGTGAGAGTTAACTGGACAACTATCTGTTTAGGTGAGGCACAAATAGAAACAGTGGGGGAAGCCAGATAAATGAAACAGGAGTTCAAGCAAATCTTCATCATGTGCCTATGTGGCCTCCCTGGGTACTGCCCAGCTCGACTGATGCCTACAATCTTTCCGATAGAATATTGAGTGTAGTGTGCTAATAGTTATCTTTTTAAAATCACCAAATATAAATATTTTTGAAGATATTATATCGGGCCAGGGATGTTAGAATATTTAACATATTTCTTCAGTGTTCAAGGATATACGCACTTGGAATAATGATATCTATTAAAATATACATTACTATGGTAAGTTCTATGCTAGGAGTGTACCATATTTGCCAATATTTATTTGTGATGTGCCAGTTTCAGGGTGCGACCATGATGGCGTGCCATACAATCACAGAGACCTACTGGAAGACGATATCTTCCCACTGAAGTGCTGGAACGGAACCATGACCAAGATACCAGGCTTCAACTACCCAAAAGGTAAAGCGGCCTTGGTTTTATGCCAGACTTTGAATTATCAAACCCATTATTTAAATAATGTCTACAGTAGGCAGTTGTCTGGTTAGTCAACAACCACACCGGATGTCTAAGTAATAGTTTAGTGGATACATGGAAGTATTTTGCTGACATGCACATCCTAAGTTACAAACGTTAATTCAGGCATTATATTAGTAAATGCAAACTCATCAAAGTCCCATCTGAAAATAATTGTTTTGCCTAGGTGCCTCACAATTTCTGATCAGCCTTGCTCTTCCTGAGGGCAGGCTCATGTAGTTATCACCAACATTGTTGCATAGAATATTTTGAAGAATCAATTAGATCATAGTTGACCAATATTTAATTGACAACTTATGATCTTTGGATGGCAGTTGTCAGATTTATGCCATAATATTCAAAAATAAATAATTAAAAATAATAATGGCTACAATGTACATTAGTTAAACTTTCTTGTACGACAACTCTTAGGTAATATACAGTACTCTCAGCCAAAACTATCAACCCCTACAGAACATGAAGAAGTGATATACTTAAAGCTGCCTATTCTAGCTGAAGTATCAAATAAGATACAAACATTCATAATAAACAGCATGAACAAATTATATTCTCAAATTGAATTAAGATTCACTTGACTAACTCCTTTCGGATTCTATTTGTTTTTCAATTTATCGTATTCGTATGGAACCCTTATCTATTTATTACTTTATTATGTAAGTCTCAGTGGTAGCTTCAATGCTAATTACTTTATTATCAATATCCAAGAGGCTATAAGGGATTAACAATAGAAATAAAAAAAATCTGCTCCTGTGATTATGAAGGATCTCTTACTATGTTATAGTTATAGGCTGATAACCATACTCCACACGATGTAGATAGATACACATATCTATCGTATCTTTAAGTCTTTTTGTTTACTCTAGCTCTCGTTATAATTGCTATATTTATTGATATATAAGAATTATGATAGTTTTACTATAGTTGGAGTATCGTTATATATTTATAAGAATATATTTCGGTTATTAAAACAAAGTTATGAATTTTGTTTATTTGCACTTTTGTTATATTGTTTTATTTATACAGTATATAGTTTAAATATTATTACACTTCTGATAATAGTTTGACAGAGTTTCACAGAGTTGTAAATGACTGAATAATTTACTAAGACAACTTGGATTGTTATAACACGTATTGAATGATATTATATACTTGGTTTAATTTAATGTAGTTTGTATGATAAATAATAAATGTTTCCTAGAAGTTCCAACCAAAACTAGCACTTCTAATATTTATATTTAAGTTGTACTCACTAGGATTAAGTGTAGTTTCTGTCTGGAACTCTCTCTTTTGGAGTCCATGATGACTTCGTAATGCTTTTGGTTGTGGGTGTCTACTGGCTGGTACTGGTACTACTAACTTTTAGAGTTTTAATCTTGAGCTTATATAGGGCTCAAGTGAATATGTCCACGTCCACACTCACGTGTGAATAGCTTCCACGTTTACACTCACGTGTTTAAATTTGATATATAACTCTATGTAATTAAACTCTGGACTCGGAAGTAATCTCTATTCCTGAATTACACTTTAAAACTGAGTTATTAGTTCATCACTTAACCCGTACAGCCCCAGCGACGCGTCTGACGCATCGGCGATGTATGTAACGCACAGCCCCAGAGACGCGCCTGGCGCGTCACCCTAATTGCGCTGACCGTAACCTCAGGTGTAGCCACTCAAGAGGGCTCAGATTTGTATGGGAACTGTGTACGTATCCCACGCAACCGTGCCGATGGTTGAAAACTCTCAAAGTCCACGTGCGTGCGCGTAAGCGCGCAATAACCTGTTTTTTTGGGGGTAATTGTCTTCAATTTTTTACTCTTGTAAAATACGTTTTCGGGGGCTCTGTAGGACCATTCTTTAAGCTTTTTGAGCGGTTTTTCGTGGTTTTTCCTTCATTCCTAACCCATTTGCTATTGTTTCTGGAATAAAACCATTTTTTGAAAACCGGCCGGGTTCTGGTGAACAAACATTACAAAACTAGCCGGGGCTCCACGGGTTAATCTATTGATACATATATTAATTTCTAATATATACTATAAATCATAAATCCATTATGTAAACAACAGCTGATCAATGATTACTCACAGATATACACAGGTTGGTTCTGGACTATTGTATATATTGGCTGATTATGATAAGGAGACTCTCGGATCCTTATCTTCTGTACCATTATCAGTGTTCTCTCTTAATTCCTTATTCTTAGTGGGTATATATCTTATTCTAGCCTTTACTTACATTCTTTATTCACTAGAAGATTAATTCATGTTGAGGACATCTGTTCTCGACATCACTCCCCGTTTTTTGGGAAGCCTGCGTCCGCGCTGGCCAATCGTTGGAGTAAGTTGGGGACCCTCGTCAGCTGAGAGGGGCGACAGTGCAGGAACGGAAGTGATCGGTGTAGATGATGTAATCTGGTTCATCAGGCGAATGCATCGTTGTTTCGGAGTTGTGCTGCTTCTTGGTCTCCTCAGCTCGACGTGTACGGGCTAACACGACGGTGTAGATGGCATAGGCTGCCCCAGTTGGCAGATCTCGTAGTTGGAGTCTTGGAGTAGGGTTGAGTTGATTGTGTGGCTCCTATATATGTCTCTTCTCACTGGTGTATATTACGTAGGCTGCTCCATATATGTCCCTTCTCGCCGCCTCTTCCCCAAAGCCGGTAATTGAAGAATTGGGCTATGTGCTGCAAAACCTTCAATCAGCTTGAGAAGTCCCAGATTATGTGTTATCTGTTTTTTTAATTCAAGTGTAGTTGATGGACAAGAAAGTGTAAAAGTAATTTGAATAGGGGTTGAATATATCCATCCTTCATTGAGTTTAATAAAGATAGGAGTGAAACTATGTATTATATTAGTATGACATAGTGTCGGGTGTACTTTATCATTAATAAATGTAGCAACTTCACAACTAGGGGTGTGAATACTATAAAGAGGACCGGTTGGGGGGCATATACAAAATTTGTTATGTGCCTTTCAATGGGAAAAAGAATTATACATTGCATACCGGTACGTATTCCGGTCTTCAGAAATGGCTAAAAATTGATTATTTATGTCAACTTGTAAGTACAAGTGTGTCTTGGGTGCTGGAAAAGGTAAAGTATGTATTTAAAAAACATCAAAGGTATGTGCTGGTTGTCCACGAAGGGGTACAATTAAATAAAAATAAAATATGTGATTAGCAATGGTTGGTTTAGAAACAACTATTATTGTGTCTCTATATAAACTTAAATATTCTGGTCTTGCTGGGTACAATAATCCTGGTGAATTCAATGAAGCTTCTGATACAATTTCAAGCAATTTATCTGTTGGCATTAAATATGGAGACATTTTAGATTCTAACATCTGATCCAATCCAATTTTAACATCATTTACGTCAGCATAAATATCAGACAATACTATTTGTAATTATAATAAATTACCAATTAAATCTGATTCATCCTCCAACTCTTTCAACTTATTTCCAACTCGTGCGACAATGTTTAAAATGTTTCGAGTGCTATTATGTAGCCTATCAATTGCATAATTTAAAGATTCCATACGTCGAGTAGTAATATTGAGTATTCTAGTATGTACATTTAATTGTTCACGTTCCTCTTCTGTAAGGACTTGTAAGTTGCCTAATTTATCGTGAACTACATCAATTTGATCTTGTGTTGCAATACCGAAAAGAAAATTAGCTAGAGATCACACAAAATCTATTGCTCCTCGTTTATTTCGCTTGGATGTCGATGATATATTTTCTACCGGACTTTCGGACATGACGTAACGTATGTAATTATGAAAATCTTGTTCAATCCTATACAATTCATTTTTTATCGAGTTGATCCAGAATTCCCATTTTCCATTTTCCTTTACTAACTTAGGACTATGAGCTTCAGAATATAGTGTAATGTCCTGAACGTAAACATGAGCTAAACGTAATGGGTGTAACACAGTTGTAGTGTCAATTTGGTAGGGAATGACATAAGTATTTCCCGTAACCACCAATCTCGCCTCTTCAGTAAAGATGATTGGATTACTTAATGTTGACTCATCCGTATCTGCTGCGGGACAGACGATCGCCAAGTCCCCCAGGATTACCTGGAAGGTAAACAATATCTCACTATTGTGTTTTCACTACTATTTTCTATATTCAAGGGGATGGGGCATTACATACGGCAAAGGTTGTACTCTACTATGTGATCGTAGAGAATATCTAGGTATATTATGTACAATATTATCATCAATATTATTACCTATCATCCTCACAGTCACTCTCACTCTCACTGTCATCCAGAATTAAGTGAGGATCATTTATACTGCTAGAATAATTATCAGTTTCAGGTATATCCGAGTGTATTGGATAAACACTTCGTACATTTATCCCTACACCCTATGTGGTGGATTGTGTTCTTTTATTTAATAATTTTCATTTTAGTAAGCGTTGTTTCCACATAGCGATTTTGATAATTTAATTTGACTTTATATTGTCCTTGTCCCAATTTTGGTTTGTTTAGTTTGCAAGTTTTACATTTTAATTTATATAGGTTCAGGGACAGTATAGATGTGAGGCCGGTCTGTACTAGTGGCAACATTAGTATACGACGTGTTCCCCATGTACTGTCCCTTCCTTTACTTGTATTCGTTGACGAACCAGGACCGGCCACGGACTATGTGTTAGAATAATTCTCTGTACCCTCGCACCAGACAAAATTACAAAAACTAAAAAATGAACAATACAAATGAAAATAACCGGCGTCTTTTCGATGATAACTGTAAATGTAAACTCTGTGTGAATGAATTTGATTTTGAACATCAAACATTTTTTAAAAGTTACATTACCAATACAAAATTTTTGTTTTTAAATTCTTCTGTTAATGTAACATCTCCATGTAAAGTAAAGAATGTTATCTATTTAATAACCTGTGATAAATGTGGTATACAATATGTTGGAAAGACGGAGCAATGTTTAAGAGAAAGAGCCTACGGGCATAGATCAGGAATTAAGAACGGCATCGACTCCAAGATTCTTCTATATAAGCATTTTAACACAGATTGTACTAAATTTGATTGTAAATACAAAATTATAGAAATTGTTCAAAGTAATCAAAATGTTTTAGATAGAGAAAATTATTGGATTGGAAAATTAATGACCATCTATCCATTTGGACTTAACAATCAAATAAAAAATGTAGGCAACATTTTGTATAAAGATTTATTAAAAAACGATTTTAATAACCCATATTTTAACTTCCCTGTTTTAAACAGAAGACCTGGTAGACACGGTAATAGAAGACTAAATACATTTAATAAAAAGAAAAACAGGTCTGATATTAAAATTATTGTTAATAATTTATATTCATTATATCGAAATTTCGGAATTAAAAAATTAAAAGATTCATTGAAAGGCCTACAAAAGAAAAGTTTTGCTCCTTTTATAGAAAATATTCTAAACAATAAACATAATTTCACAAATAAATTTAAGAATATAGTCTTTGCTTTTATGGGATATATTAGAGCTAATTCTAAGAAATCCAAAGATAACCGTATTAAAGATAAAGTCATGTCCACTTTAAATTATTCCTCTAAAATTTTAGACAAAATTAATGTTAACAGTCTTATTAATTCAAAGAAAGTTAATTCCATGTTATCAGATGGTTGTAAAGATGTCAAACCATTAATAGTGTATTCATATGAACGACCTGTTGGGTCTATTATTTGTAATTATAATAAAGTTTTAGGAAATCTTTCAGATAATGATATTTTCAATAATAATAAATGCGTGTGTGAAAGAGTCATGGATATGCCAGCTAGCAGACGTGATGCACTAGCAAAGTTCATTTATAGTCCGATATGTCACATATTAACAGGTGATGTAGAACTAGTTAAACATTTTGCAAACGACAAATTAGCGGAGCTATGTCGTAAAGGGTTTAAATTTAGAATAGGGAGTAATAAAGTAACATGGGACATAATTTTAAAAGATATTGTTTTTTCAGTCAATAAATTAAAAGATAAATTGTTAAAAATTGCGTGCTGCGATGCGAGAGAACTAGAAGCATGGTCTAAATTATTAATTAAGTTAATTAGAAATAAAATTTTCTCGCTTAAAAATGAATTTAATCTTTCAGATTTTATAGACTATAATTATAATAAGCTTAAAGCTGATTTAATAAATTTACATAAACATTTTGTAATCACTACAGTAGATAAAGCCAGCAATAATTATAGCTTCACATGTAAGAAATTTTATCTTGAAAACATGAAAAAAGAATTAGGTATTAAGGGTAACATTTTACGTAAAAATATTTGCGGTAATTCTGTTTATGAAATTCAAAATAATCTGAATATTGATAACTTAATCGATGAACATACCAAGAAAAATATAACATTTGATATTAAACTTTCTGATAAGAACAAGTGCATTGCAAAATTATACATGTTACCTAAATTTCATAAAAGACCTTATAAATATCGCTTTATTGCCGGAGCAAAATTTGCTACCACTAAAACTCTATCAGAACAAGTCGTAAATTGCTTAAAATACATTAAAAGTACTCATAAAAGATATTGTAATACCATCATGAGAAGAACTGGCATTAACTATTATTGGAGTGTTGACAATTCGTTAGAAGTTATTGATAAAATAAATACCATGCCGAAAGTTACCTCGGTACATAGCTTCGACTTTTCGACTTTGTATACCAATTTGCCTTTAGATTTAGTATATTCAGAGCTTTGCTTTATTATAGATTTGCACTTTGACAGGTTCGTTAGGAATGGTAATTATTTCATAAATGTTTATACATATTTTAATAATGCATCACTTAGCTCTACTCCCACTAGTTCTGTATATTTTGATAGAAATAAACTTAAAGATGCCCTTAAATTCCTCCTTTTCAATACTTATGTTAGATTCGGGCCGTACATTTTCAAACAAATACTGTATTAGGAATTCCTATGGGTGGAAATGCTAGCCCTTTAATTGCAGACTTATTCTTGCTTGCTTTAGAATTTAAATATATAAAAGACTTAGTTGACAGTAGCAAGAAAAAAAAAATCCCAGAAAAATTAGCACTTGCTAAATTGTTAAGTAATAATAGTAGATATATTGATGATATTCTCGTTTGCAATTTGTTGAATTTTAATCAAGTTGCTAAACTTATTTACCCTAATTCTATTCCCCTCACACAATGTAACGTAAATTATAAAGTTGAAAATTTTCTTGATATAAATATAGAGATTGTTAATGAACAGTGCATACTTAAAGTATATCACAAAGTTGATGATTTTAATTTTAACGTAATAAACTTTCCTTTCCCTAGTAGTAATATCGATAGTAAAATAACTTATAATTGTTTTTATTCCCAATTAATAAGATTTTGTAAAATCTGCACTAAAGTAGATGACTTTTGGGCTAGAGCTAGGTTACTATACAGACTCTTAGTGGACAGAGGTTTTGAGGCAAGTAAATTGTTCCATAAATTTAATCTTTTTAGGGTCAATTATTGTGACTGTATTCTAAAATTTGACATCAATAATTTTAATCAAGCATTTTTAACTTGAAGTTTCTTGTATAACCTCTGCTTACTTTTTGTCTGTATTTATTGTTTTTTGTCTGTATTTATTGTTTATCTTTTTCTTTTTCTATTATTAATATTAATATTGATGATTTTTTAAATTTATTGTTCTTGTTAAAAGAGTACTCTTTGTTTAAATCTGTTGTTACTTCATATTTTGCAATTATTTGTCTTTATATTATATGTATTCATTGTCGATAGTATCAATTGCTTACTTTTGCGATTTCCTTAGTTTATTTGTGCTATAAATATAGGTTATTTGTAGGGTAGTTATTGATAGGGGTCACTTGAGGCATGCTATGCTTAC
>JBAKBP010010046.1:0-80123 GCA_037953745.1 Lithodes maja | reverse complement strand
GGAATGGTTTCAAGAACCCATTTGCGTTTCCAACCGGATATAAATGTTTGGAATAAGCTACCACGAGATGTAATTGAAGTGCCAATAATTTTAGGGGCACTTGATGAATGTGATTAACTGAAAGGAAAGAACATAAATAAATCACACGATTTATAGTTTATGTATACAGACAAACTACGGAGTAGAATATACGGGTAGTCATGACTCAGCCTGATAATAGTATCCACAAACATAATTCATAAAAACAATATGCGGGTAATCACCACACGTGTCCCTAAACTTGACGTATGAATACCATAATGGACAGTCTCTACATAACTCTCAACAAGATGCATAAACAAAATATAGGCTAGTCTTGGCACAACTCCCGAATGCAATATGTAAAAATGCAGTATGGAAACTTGGTTACAGCTTCAAAATATAATTTGTAAAAACATAATAAAGAAGCCAAGTCATAACTCCCAAACACATTATGTAAATACACAATATGGAAGCCACGACACAACTCCTGAACACAATATATAAGTATGCACGATGAAAGCCTAGGCACTATTCTCAAATGCAATCGCCATTAGCCCCGCTGGTCTCATGGGTATCGGTCGATGTGGGGAAGCTAGCAGGGTAGCTTGGGTAAGGGGGGAGAGTCGGCTGGCTGGGTAGGTTGGCAGGGCAGGCTATGTATCTGAGCCAGTTAGATTAATGGGACAGGTAGCCTCAGGAGATTTTTACTCAGAAGGGGTGGCGCGCTTGTCATTGTAACGTCCTGGACGGTTCACTTGGAATGTTTGGGCCAAGTTGTGTGGGAATTATGTGGGTGAAACTGATTTAATGTATGTATGCAGCAAAACACCTGTATTTATATTATCATGGAAATGTTTTTGTTTAGATAATTATACTCCCGAAAATAATAGTATAGTGAACACTTTAGTTTGTGATAATATACATATTACCCAATTTAATAATGCCTAGATGTGAAGTAAACCTACCATGCTACAATTGTAATGGACCAATAAATCAACAGGTAGTTGATAACCTTTGTGGAATGTGTTGAAACCATTGTTTTCCTTTTAGCCACCTAACAGATAATGACCTTTGTCAACTAATTACACAGGTTCATCCTATTGACTATCATCACAGATTACATGAACTGGAAAATTAAATATTTAGTCCTCAATTATGCAATGAAGTTCACAATATGCTGATTTTTAACGACATTGATCCAGATCTTAATTTCTATAATAATGAAAATGACATAAATCTTAATTGCAATTATTGTTTTGAAGATACTATAAATATGAAAAGTAAATGTAATTCAGATAATTCACCCACATTATCAATGATCCACCTAAAAATACGAAGTGCACCTAAACATTTAGATACATTTGAATCATATTTACAAAATATTGACATTAAGTTTGATGTAATAGGTCTTACTGAAACGTGGTTCAATGAGAATAATGTTGACCGGTATTTTATGGCTGGGTATATACACGAACATACTTATAGGAAGGTTAAAAAAGGTGGAGATGTTTCACTGTTTATTAATAAGAATATTAAATACAAACTTAGTGGAGATCTTGATATAGCGTGCAACTCTGTGGACTCCATATTTATAGAAGTTGATCAAGGAATAATTGACTGTAATAGGAATATGGTGATAGGTTGTGTGTATAGACCTCCAGATTCAAATATTAAACAGTTTATAGTATGCATGAATTCTTTATTCGATACCTTGAGTCGTAAAAATAAGACTGTCTATCTCATGGGTGATTTTAATATTAATTTGTTAAACGTTAACACTCATAGATTAACTGCGGACTTTGTTAAAACATTGTTTTCATATTCTTATGTACCTCTAATAAATAAGCCAACTAGAGTACAGGATAACTCAGCAACAATAATTGACAATATTTTATGTAATGATCTCCAAAATAAGGAATTATTTAGTGGAATAATATATACAGACCTCTCTGACCATTTTCCAATATTTTGTATTTTAAAATCAAAGAATGTAAAAACATGTCCTGAGTTTATCACTAAGCGTTCATTTAATGAAAACAACATGCACAAGTTCAAAGGAATATTAGTTAGTACTGATTGAGACAGAAACGAAAGAGTTTGCCTAGGCAGGGGGTCAGCACGGAAGCACAGATTTTTAGTACAACAGGAGGAACACCGTCCGGACCGTACGCCTTCTTAGTATTAAGCCGAGAGAGGGTAGAAAGTACATCTTTAGAAGAGATTGGGATATTAGGTATAAGTAGGAGAGAAGGGGGTGGAGAGGGACGAACAGCACCGGAATCATCCAAGGTGGAGTTTCTAGCAAAAGTTTGAGCGAAGAGTTCAGCTTTGTCAGAGGAAGAAGTGATGGTTGTGCCATCAGCGTGAAAAAGGGGAGGGAAAGACAAAGAAGAAACATTGTTGGAGAGGTTTTTGGCTAGATGTCAGAAAGCTTGGGCAGAGCTAGAGTTGGATAGTTCAGTGCATTTATTATTGATGAAAGAGTGCATGGCAAGTTGAAGAACAGATTTGGCTTGATTCCGGGCAGAATCATAGAAAGAATTAGATTCTTGAGTTTTAAAGCGTCAGTACTGTTTGAATGCTTCCTCTTTGTTGTGGACAGCAGTAGAACAAGCGTGAGTAAACCAAGATTTGTTTGCATTAGACTGAGAGAAAGAAAATTCAATGTACGCTTCTATGCCCGAGAGGATTACCTCGGTAATGCGTTCAGCACTCTCCTCGGGTCCTCGGCCATGGAAGCTGAAGTAATTCCATGGGAAATCAAAGAAGTACTGCCGGAGAGCCTCCCAGTCGGCAGCGCCAAAGTGCCATAAACGCCGCCGACTGGGAGGATCAGGTGGCCGTACTGAAGAGATAGGACAGGTAACAGAGATAAGTTTATGGTCGGCGGAGCCCAAAGGAGAGAAAAGATTGACAGTATAAGAAGAAGGGTTAGAAGTCAGAAACAAGTCAAGGATGTTGGGACGATCTCCAAAGCGATCTGGGATATATGTGGGTTGCGGGACACGCTGCTCAAGGTCATTTATGATAGAAAAGACGTAGGCTTGTTCACCAGGTTGGTCAGTAGTGTGAGAGGAGAGCCATTGGCGGTGGTGAACGTTGAAATCTCCTAAGATGGTGATTTCAGAGAAGGGAGAGATGGTTAGAATGTGTTCCACTTTAGAGTTTAGATAGTCAAAGAATTTGGGAAAGTCGGTAGAGTTAGGGGAAAGATAGAAAGAAATATTTAATATGAGAATGACAGGACAGTTTGAGCCATGAAGTTGAGAATTCAGAAGAATCAAAATCGAGAACACAAGAGCAAGTGAAATTGTTGTGCACGTATGCACAACATCCGCCTTTGGCTTTGAAACTAGGATAGAAAAAGTAGGAGGATACAGAGAAGGTTTTGCTGGAAGTTGTCTCAGATACCTGGGTTTTGGTGAGGAAAAGAAGATCAGGTTTGTAGGAGGAGAGATGGTGTTCGACGGAGTGAAAATTAGAGTAAAGTCACCGAATATTGCAAAAGTTGATAGTAAGAGTGACCGGCCGTGGTCCAGAGCATTTTGAGGGGTCGTCAGGGGAAGGTCAGGCAAGTGTAGTGAAGTAGATAGGAGGATGAGGTGTTATATGAGAGCATGCTGGACTACTCTCAGTGTAAGTGAGGCACAAAGGGAATCGGTAAGAGAGGCCAAACAAATGAAACAGGAGTTCCAGCAACTCCTTATCAAATGCCTACAGCCTCTCCTGGGTATAGCCCTGTTCGATTGGTGCTTACAATCTACCCCAATTTCCCCTATTAGTCGCCTTGTACGACACACACGCAGTAGGACGCGCGGGGCATATTCTTTTTTTCCTCCACCATAATATGGAGGCCCCCTTACCCCCAGGGGGGCCAAAACTGTTGAACTTTATCCTCTATAACTCACAAACGAATGAAGTATATATGTATATACCTAGGCACATACCCCATATCTGGGGGTGGCCGACTCGAGACAGAGCCCGAACAGGGACAACACAGCACAATATGCAAAACAAAATACAAATTCAAACACATCTAGGAGAAGACCTAGAGACCAAGGATCAATAATGGCCTCCAGCACTCCCCCAGCCCCAGACCTCCCGGAGAGGTTCCGGTCTCAGCAGGCAGACACGCAGCGGAGCACACCAAAATCCAGACTTGACCCTTCATATACACTGGCTCACAGGGTCAGGTGCCTGACGGACTATTACCTAGTCCAACTAGCGACCGAGCCCCTCTCCAAATCCCAATGAGGCATTATCACTTATCTATTCACAAGAATCCTCAATTCATTTATGTTTACTACTACTTCTCTTGCCTGTTCTACAGTCATCCCTCTACCTTTCTACACTTTTAAAACACCATCTCTCCATCTCAACCGAGTTCTTCCTATCTCTCTACCTTCCTTTGTATTTGACTCATATACTTTCTTTGTAAGCCTTTCCTCTCCCATTCGCTCAACATGTCCTTTCCAGCACACCACCCTTCTGTCCACACTGGCTGACAAGGGTTCCTGGTGCCCCACTGTCCTACGTAACTCTTTATTCCTCAATCTGGCTGAAGTAATCAAGCTAACACTTCTACCATCTTAGAAGGGTCAGCTAGGAAATAAGTCTGGAAATTTACAGCCCTTTTGCTATAGCCTTTTTTGAGTTACAAAGGTTAAGGGCTACGATTTCTGGTACACCTATTTGGTACAAGGTATGTCAGTGCACTCACCTTCATTTGATAGGGCAACGAGAGAAAGCAGTTTGCCAGTACGGAAATAATAATCAGATCAAACTGCTCCTCCTTCAGCGCCTGTACCTCCGGCAAGGCCAGTATACCGGAACACAACTCTGGCATCATTTGCATGATATACATCGGTCCCGCCATCTTGCTCGAGAACATGCTGGGTAGAAGCTGGGAAACGTCCGCGTCGGGGAGAAATACCTCTCGTACATTTGGTGTTTCCTTGGCCGACTTGAAGGCTGTTACGTGGGTGATCTGGTATGGGAAAATTATGGGGAGTAGATTTGCTGTTAAATCCCAGCCAATCTAGTCTCATCTCTCTCTCTCTCTCTCTCTCTCTCTCTCTCTCTCTCTCTCTCTCTCTCTCTCTCTCTCTCTCTCTCGTCACAGGAAATAAAACTAATTCAATCAAAATAATAGATTGCATAGAAGATTATATCAGTGTGTAAAGGAAGCAACGCGTGAAAATATTATTCATGACCTTGTCATAACTACCCATGAATATTTAGTTACTAATTTAGAAGTAGGTGAAAATCTGTCAAATTCCGACCATAGCATCATTAGGTTCGATGTAAATTGCAGCTATACTATTGAGAAAAAAAATCATGGTACCAGATTTAAAAAATGCTGATTTTTTACAAACTTAGGCAAGCACTGCTTAACACACACTCACGGCTAGATATAAATAACGAAATAAATGAGGTGTAGGAACAGTTTAAGAAAATGTTTATGATGGCACTGACTAAATATGTACCGAAAACAGTTAAACGAAGGAGTGAAACTAAAGATACACCATAGTTCAACAGGGAAATCCGTAGTGCAATAATAAATAGAACAAAAATGCTCACGCTTAAAATAATTACTGTTCTAATGACCAAGCAAAGGAATTATACAACCTTGCTAGAAGAAATGTTAAGAAACTTATTAGATCCGCTAATACTGATTATGAAGTATCTATAGCCAGAAACAGCACCCACAACCCAAACCATTTGTATAGCTAAATAAAACACAAAAGAGCAATACAAAGCGGAATAGGCCCATTAACTAGAAATGATCAAATAGTAACAGCCGACTAAGCCATTGCTAATACACTTAACGAATACTTTTGTTTGGTTTTTACAAACGAAGTAAAGAATATCACAAAACATAAGGCGCATGAATTATTAGGAAACTTTACTATCAGCGCAAGTGAAGTATTGTGTAAGTAAAATCAATTATAATTATATCAACAAGACTCCTGGGCCTGGAAATTTACATAATAGGATATTAAAACAAGTAAAAGAAGAAATATGCGAATCCCTAACCAATATCTTTAACTCATCACTACAGCAGGTTAGCGTCCCTAATGATTGGAAAACAGCCAACATTACACCCATACAGAAAAGGGTGATCGAGCCTTTATCAGTGCCTTTGTCTCTAATTTCCTTTCCGGCTGTTCCATAGCTGCGGTTGTAGACGGCCACCGTTCACTTCCTCAACCTATCAACTCCGGTATTCCTCAGGGTTCTGTCCTATCTCCAATTTGTTTCCTATTATTCATTAACGACCTTCTCAACTGCACCTCTAGCCTCATTCACTCATATGGTGATGATTCTACATTAAACTATTCAACTAGCCTTCCACAACACCATAAACAGCAGAAACTCCAAAACTCACGTAAAGAGGCCGTAAAACACCTACCGGGTATCTTCTGATTTCTCTACTATCTCTAATTGGGGCAGAGAAAACCTTGTTAATTTCAATGCTTCCAAAAATCTATTTCTCGTTACTCCCTTCATGAAAACTATGACCTACTCTTCAACAACATACAGATTAACCCTTCATCTTCCCTCAATATTCTCGGTGTCTCATTTTCTTCTGATCTCTCTTGGAAAGACCATATTTCCACTCTTGCTAAAACAGCTTCCCAGAGGATGGGTGTGCTCAACCGCCTCCAGTTTCTTTACCCCTGCGCAGCTTCTTTCTCTGTACAGGGACACAGTGTGTCCATGTATTGAGTATTGTTCACACGTGTGGGGATGATCCTCTCACACAGCACTTCTAGACAAAGTAGTAAAGAAAGACTTCTGTCTCATAATCTCACATCCACTCACCAATACTCTGCAGTCTCTCTCTCTTCGCCGCAAAGGTTGCATCTCTCTCACTATTCTATCGCTATTACAATAATCAGTGTTCCTCTGATCTCTCTCAGTGTATACCATCCCCTCTTCGTAGAACACGTAGCACCCGTCTCGCTACACAATCCCACCCCTACTTTGTGCAACTCTCCATCTCTAGAGTGAAAAGTTAATCTCAATCTTTCTTTTGTTCAACAGCTGAGCTTTGGAACTTTCTCCCAGAATCATTTCCCTCTTCCTATGACATAAGTTGCTTCAAACTCCGTGTGTCCAGGCATTTTGGCTCGAACGTTCCTTGATTTTGGCCCTGTCACTCTTTCAACTCTGGGGGAGGCACTCGCTACAGGCAGTTCTGCCTTTTGTGTCCTTCACTCACATTAAAAAAAAAAAAAAAAAAAAAAAAAATATATATATATATATATATATATATATATGAAGGTTAAATTACAAATATGTGTGATCAAATTATGTACTAAAACTCGCTAGGAAAATTGAAACAAAGGAACACTATGTTAACTATGTTCGAATACAATCTACATGTTATATTATATGTAATTGATTTATTTAGTAAAAGGTTTCGTTCATCTTCCTGCTTCATATGAATTCCTTTGGTTATTTCACTTTCATAAGCTTATAGTTATGAATCCTATAATTTCCATTGTTTCATTTATGTGTTCATGTATTCCATTATGGTTCATGCATATATATTTGTTTCGTCAGTTTCACTTTATTTCGTCAAGTGTTATGAGCAACATTGAGGAATGGGAACAGGAGTTGGACAGTAGCAGCCATGCTGTCAAGTACTCTATCTGTATCTTAAGATTAATAAATAGTTATGGTCAACGACGTGGTCTTCTCTTATCCTCCATTGAACTGAACACACCAAGCTTGTGTATATTCTCTCAAAATATATTCAGGGTAATACAAGACTAACAGGGGGAGAGTGAGGCTTAAATACCGTCCTAAATCATCTGTGAGTTGCTAACTAGCATATTAAACAAAAAGTGTTGCCATCCTACTGCCATTTGCGATATTTTTAGGAGCATACTTCTTTTACATACAAAATGTATGTATTACAAATTGTACAATATATACTTACACAAATATGCCTATGCATTGAAATATGCCTAACAATACAATTTAATCTAATCATACATAACATGTTATGCAAATCAATGAACCTAAGAAAATCAGTACAATACAAAGCATAATATTTAGTATCAACGTGTACATAATAACCTATATAAAATGTAACATGATATGTATGTACAGTTGGTCAAGGATGAAAGAATACAGTTTTTCGTCTGCTATAGCCACACATGGTTTGTCATGTTGGCAGCCATGACAGCCTTTCCACTAGCCCAAACCATCCCAACACACATGGGGTTTATTATATTGATACATTAATTAATATACGGAGTGCTTCGAAACAGTGTTTCCATAAATATCAAAAGTTAGAGAATTATTCATAAACCTTCAGGGTGACTAAATACTGTTATGGAGATAGCAAAACAAAGCTGGGGGCATACGCTGGAACAGCGCGTAGCCGCGGCGCTCGCCTCCGTTTCATTGCCCTTTGGATCACATATAATCCAGTCTTGGGGATGAAAGTGAAATATCAATATTTACCTACTTATTAATTAACAAGTATTATTAGATTCCTCTTTCTACTCATTATTTATTATGAATGTTATAATGTTAAGTGTATATCGTAATATCTTTTATAGCCACTCCATATTCGTCTACTTTAGATACACAAAAATCTAATTCCTAAACGTGGACGTAAGGAAGCCTGTGTGTTCAATAGGGTAATGACCCAGCAATTTTACTCATCTTGTGAGCGCCATTGCTTTATGAGTCAGTCCTCGAAGCATAATGAGGCTTTACTTGTGATTTTTATTTATTTATTTATTTATTATTATTATTTTTATTTTTATCAGCAGAACACCTGCAAACCAACTGCAACATTGATATCACCATACCCTACATTATTAGCCACATATTACCTCGTGTGAAAATGGACCTGTATTCCACTAAAATATCGTATATTGGTAGACGTTTTGATTTTCGTTTTCACTCTCGTATTTCTTGTATATCTATCAATAACATTAAGTGTTTAATATCTCCGAAGTGATATTCACGTCAAAGATTATAGAGCAATATATTCATATTTCCGTCTGACAACTAAGTCCAGGAACACGTTTTTAAACACCCTGTATAAGGTGGGCGGGCTCTGAGATATGGCTACCAGGGCTGCCAACATGACAAACTATGTGTGGCTATAGCAGACGAACAACTGTATACTTTCATCCTTGACCAACTGTACATACACAGTGAACTAATACAAAGATATTATAGTACTAACTGTGTTGGTGGTATAATGATATATATAATATCGCAAAGGGCAGTAGGATGGCAACACTTTTTGTTTTATATGCTAGTTAGCAACTCACAGGTGATTTAGGACGGATATTTAAGCCTCACTCTCCCCTTGTTTTTCTCAGCATTACCCCCCTTTTGACTCAATGCCACCCAAAATTATCTCCCCCTTTTATACCATTTTCGAATTACTACCATCCAAAAATACAACCCTAAAACATTCAAAGCCCAATAGCAAGTGTGACGTCTACCAGCGTGGGCAGAATCGCCTCTCGTTAGTCACTAGCGCTCGCCAAGGACATCGAAATGGGCTACAGTTATCCGAGAATGTTGTTCTTTCTTTCCTTGTGCTCGAATTGTCACAGACAGTCCAGTGGTGGTCTTTGTTTTTGTCTGTGACAACGGGAAGTATTTTATATCATTAGTAGAATATAAGATGCATGGTGTAAAGTTAAGGAGAAAGAGCGATAGAGGCAGCGTGGTATTAGTATGTGCGTGTGTATGTATGTGCTGCCTCCCTCGCTCGGTGGAGTTTTCCCGCTCGCGCGCGGGCTTTCCCGCGCCCTTGATTGGCTGGCGGATCCTGGCGCGTCCCAGGGGCTTGCTGCCCTTTTTTTTTTGTTTTTTTTTTTTTTAAGAGACAATGAACGGAGGAAGGAAAAACACAGATAAAACAAAAAGGTCCATGTGCCTAAAGGCATCCTCCATTCATAAAATGTATGTAACAACTGGATTTAAACATTTGTAGATTGTAAGTTTGTGGAAAGCAATTCGAGGGAAGTGAATTCCAAAGAGTAGTAGCTCTGGGGATAAATGAATTCTGATAAGCAGAAGTTCTGCATTGTGGAGGAGAAAGTGTAAATTCATGGGCGCTCTCAGCTGCCCTAGTTCTACGGGGAAAGATGTGGAGAGGAGGCACAATTGAAGCAAGTTCCTCGGAACAATTGCTGTGAAAATATCTGTAGAATAATGCAAGGGATGCAACGTTTCTTCGTATGGATAATGTAGGAAGGTCCTATGTGATTGAAGGGTTATTGATTAATCTAATAGCTTTATTTTGAATTTTGTCCAACTGCCTCAATGCAACCACTCCACTTCCACCCCAAAGAGGTGAACAGTAATCCATCTGAGAACGCACATGACTTTTATATATTACGGCCAACTGCTCGTCAGTGAAGAATTCTCGAACTCTGTACAGGAGTCCCAGTTTTTTATACGTCTCGGCCCGTGATTGGCCGACCATCGCGCCCTTGCGGGCTCCTGTGTAACTTGCCTCCTGCATGAGGGTCCACAGGAGCTGTTCTCCTCAGGACAGGCTTGGCGCGCATGCTTCTAACATCCCTTTGCATACTCTCTCCCGATCACCCCCTTTACCACTGTATCTCTCTCTCTAACCTTCTTCTTTTACATTGCTTCTCACCTTTATTCAATTACTTGTCCCCTTGGGTTCTGCATACGGTTTCCATAGCCGGCCCCATTCTATTGTATGCGCCGTCCTCTGAGATATTAACATGTACTTAGAATAGGTTTTGAGGGTTCTTAGTTAGTAGAGGTTGGGAACTTAGTGTGTCTCCATTATTGATTTTGTGTTTCTGATCCTTTATTTAATGCTAGACTGGGATAAGGTACTGTAGTCGTTGTCCCCGATGTGTGTATGGTTTGCTTATACCTACACGACTTCGACCGGTCCTGTGGTAGTCTGTGTTGTCTTTTCGCTTGCGTCCTTTACGAGTGCAGCATTGTGTTGACTGAGGGTTTTGGCCTGTTCCAGTTCCACACTTTGCTGCCTCTTTGCTTGTCTTTAGATGGTCGCCAGGATAGAACCAGATACTTGGGATCTGGATCTATCAAGAGAGCACCCTAGTCAATTAACGTAACTTAAAGGATGCAGTCTTAAGGACATCGCCAGGCTACGAGCCTGTCTTGCTCAACCACAGGTCCTTACCTAGAGTATTCCAGCTAGACATTATTAATCAAGTAGACACTAATTAGTATTTAATAAAAGCTCTTTGATCTATCTATCTATCTATTGCCCGACGCCGTGATCCCCGAAGGGGTGGCCACGAACGAACCGCCCCCATGCACCTCTGTCCCCAGTCAGTCGACGCCCCTCCCCCCAACCAGCACCGCCTTCGTTCATGTAGTTCCTCACTCCATCCTTCCACCTCATATTCGGTCTACGTCTCCCCCTCTGTCCCTCCACCTCGCTCTCGTACACCCTCTTAGTCATTCTCTCGCTTTCCATACGTTCCATATGGCCGAACCATCTCAAGTTGTTCCTTTTCACACTTTCCAGCACATCTACCTCCACACCACACCTCCTTCTTACTTCCTCATTAGTCTGTCTATCCCTCCATGTAACTCCGCACGCACTCCTTAAGTAATTCATTTCCACTGCTCTCACTCTTGGTCTGAGTCTCTCAACCAACGTCCATGCTTCGCTTCCGTAAGTCAGTGTCGGGATTACCACACTGTCATGCAAGGACTTCTTCACTTCCATACTGACCACCCTATTTCTTGTTACTGCTTTTAGCGTTCCTACAACCCTCTTCCCCTGTTGTACCCTCTCCCGCACCTCTTCATCCATAGTCCCATCTTTACTCAACACACTGCCCAGATACTTAAAAGAGTTGACGATCTCCATAGCCTGACCGTTCAGCTTTACCTCAAACTCTGTGACTTCACCCCTTTCGAAGACCATAACCTTGCTCTTCCCCGTATTTACCTTCAAATTCCGTTTTTCGCACACAGTTCCAAACTCATTTACCAGACCCTGCAACTCCCATTCATTATCACTCATCAGAACTGTATCATCTGCAAACAGCAGTATAGGTAGCTTCCACTCAATTCCCTCCCTTTTCAGCGATACACCAACATCCACTGCTCTTGATAGTATTTCTTTCATAACTCCATCCATATATACAGTAAACAACCACGGGGACATCACACACCCCTGTTTCAAACCAACATTCAGGTCAAAGAACTCGCTCTGCTCACTCTCCACACATACTGCCGCCTTTGCACCCTCATACATGCTCTTTACTGCTTTCAGCAACTTGCCCTCTACTCCGTATATTCTAAGTACTTTCCACAAACCTTCTCTATCCACTCTGTCATAGGCCTTCTCCAAGTCCATAAAGGCAACATACACCTTTTGTTTCTTCTCCAGATACTTCTCCACAACACAATTCAGGGTAAAAATCTGATCTACACATCCTCTTCCCTTCCTAAAACCTCCCTGCTCGTCGCCTATCCATTTCTCCGTTCTCACTCTCACTCTCTCAATCACTACCCTACTGTATACCTTCCCTACTACGCTTAGAAGACATATTCCTCGGTGGTTATCACACACTCCTCTTTCCCCTTTGCCCTTATATAGGGGGACTATTATGCCAGTCTTCCAGTCATCGGGTGCACTCCCCTTCTCCCATGCTAGTTTGCACATTTTCCATACCCATTCTATCACTATCTCACCACCATACCTCAACATTTCCCCACACACTCCATCTGTTCCTGGTGCTTTCCCCAACTTCACTCTTTTCATGGCTTCCCACACTTCTGACCTCCTGATCCCCACCTCCTCCTCCACTACTTCTCTTCTTCTCCCTCCCATACCATATCCAGCTATGTTTGCTGGCTCTTCATTCCTTTCAGTTAGCAACTCACTGAAGTACTCCCTCCATCTTTCGACTCTCTCTTGCTTCTCGGCTAGCATTCTCCCATTCTTATCTTTCACACCCTTACTGTTTCCCTTGCTACCTTCCCTAACTTTCTTGACTTCTTTCCAGAACAGTTTCTTACTCTCCCTCCATTTTACACTCAGATTCCTTCCAAATTCCTCATCTACTCTTCTCTTACTTTCCTTCACTACTCTCTTCACCACCCTCTTACTCTCCACGTACCTCGCTCGTTTCTGTCTCTCGGAATCTTCATTCCCTCTACTACCCAACCACTCTCTATATGCTTTCTTCTTTTCTTCCACAGCTATTCTTACCTCTTCTGTCCACCATGCTGTACCTTTCACTCCCCTCCCTCTTCTCCTCACTCCACACACCTCCTCACATGCTGCACAGATCTCATCCTTAAACACCTTGCTCATCTTCTCCACTTCCTCCATAACTTCCAGGTCGAACCCACCTAGCTCTTTGATATGTACGCATTATTATTCACAGCATTTATTAGTCTAGGTTGTTGTTGAGTTGCACAACCATAGCAGACTGTTTCGTTGATGAGGAAGTACTTCTTTTAGTGTCGAGCATTGCTACCGTTGCGCATTTATAGTATTCTCGTGTCAGTTAACATTATATGTCCTATCTTTTAGTGTATTCATTTTACACATGTGGTGTCCTGCCTCCTGCCTTTATATAGTTTAAGATACGAGCATCTTATGAGCATCAGACTTTCTAAAGAAGTTTCCAGGTCTATGCTGTAGGACTATACTTCACTTTCTTTCAGATAGGAGTGAAGAGTTTATTGTTGTTTAGAGTAACTATATTGAAGCATCTTTTTATTGTATTAAATCTTTCAGTTATTTAATTGATCTTTTCATAGATTCCTTTTTATGCATTTTACGTAACTTGCATCTTGTTTGTTATCAGGCTATACCAGTGTGGGTTAGCCTGAAGTAGAGTACATTTATGCCCAGTTAAGGATACCCCGTTATCGCAGATTAACTCTGGAGGGTATAGGTGTTTTTGTTCGCCGGCATATAAGTTCGAGGGTTTGGATCTAGCGTACCGTTGTTGCATAGTGCCCTATTACTAGTCCAATCATTAAGTGCCCTTGTTTTATTCGAAGCCCTGGTCGTAACACAAGCACTTTCGATTTTATACCACCCAAAATTATCTTGCTCCCCATCCCTTGCCCCCTTCTTGGCAAGCCATCCTGAATCTCATTAAAGTAACTTCTCCAACTAAAACAATTCAACCCCAGCTTAATTATTCAACTCACGCACGTTGGGTCAAGCCCCGACACCCTATTTCTCCCACTATTATCACTGTCTCTCCTACTTAACCAATAAAAACTTCCCTTCTTTTACCCTCACCCAACTTTTCTATATTCATTCATTAATTCATTTGTTTTTTTCAAGGGACTGGGGTTCTCGAAAAGAGGCTCCAGTCCTGACAACATACTTGACTTACAGTGTGCTGGCTTAATACTCCAGAAGGTTTGATAACCTCTGAAGTCCTGTTTTAACTAACTAACATGTTTTTCTTGTATTACCACTTTAATTAATTTCATTGGGGGTGTGGTGGTGAGATTAATAAAACTAATATTACCCTGAACATGTCACGAGAGGATAGACGAAAGCTTGGTGTTCCATTGTTTCAATTTTCCTAGCGAGTTTTAGTATATACTATATATAAAAATTCTTATATATATATATATATATATATATATATATATATATATATATATATATATGCTTTTGATGTAGGTTTGAATAACTTTATCTCCAAATTTGCTGACAATACAAAAATAGGGAGCATAGTCTTGAGTGAGGAAGACCGAAATAGCCTACAGTCCGACTTAAACAGAATTGTGGATTGGTCAGCAATGTAGCAGACTCTAATGTTAAAGATCTCGATGTTATAATATCAGAAAACCTAAATTCCTCAGAGCAATATGCGGCTGCGGCAAATAAAGCTAACAAAGCCTTGGGATTTATCAAAATAAATTGTGCCTTTGAAAACGAAAATATTATTTTGCAATTATTCAAAAGGGTTGTTAGACCTCATCTTGAACATGGCGTTCAGTTCTAGTCCTCGTATATCAAGAAAGACATTGGAAAACTCGACTATGTGCAGCGTAGAGCAACTAAACTAATTCCCTCTCTGAAAAACAAGCCATATTTTGAAAAATTACAGAAATTAAATTTGTTTTTGCTATAGAAAAGAAGGCTACGAGGCCAACTTATCGAGTGCTTTAAGATACTTAAAGGATTTGAAGAGTAGATATCATTGCACTATTCACGCTTAATAATAATGCTGCAACCCGAGGTAATTGAATGAAATTAATTAGAAAGAAGGCATGCCTAGCTGTGACACAAAATATTTTCACATACAGTGCGGTCTAAAAGTGGAATAGTTTACTAAGGGAGGTGGTCGACAGTAATTAAATTGATACGTTTAAGAAAAGACTTGACGATCAGCTGATGAAGATTGGATTAATATGAATTAATCAGTAGGTATGTGTATTTTCCCTTCCAAACTATTTATATTTTTGCAGGCATTTCTTAACCAATACGGTTACACTTCTTCCTATTTTCCCTTACGGCTTATTAGCCGGAAGGGGCGGAGGGTGGGGACAGAGCCTTCAACTTTGCTGCCCTTTTCTTCTGCTATAAACTGTCTCTGTCTAGTAATATTAAGGCCGGACCACCTAGTAGGGACCGTAAGGTCTGTGTGGTCTGAGTATCTGTGTAACTCTCTCTCTCTTGCGATGACCTAGGAACACAGGGCAACATTGTGCCAGAAGGAAGCATACTATAGTCTATGTTTTCCAGCTGAGGGTAAATTGTCATGTTTCTAGCTTTGTTACTCAGCTATAAGGTAGATTGTGTAGCGAAATATTATGTTAATTATGAAAACTTGGCATTAATACGACACACAACCATATTAGTTTCATATTGTTCCCTTAAGTATCAAGACATCAGCTACTAAGGGATTAAATTTACCATCAGCTGGACAAAAATAGACTATAGTAAAAGGTAACGGACTGAGCGTGTACAGTTGCGGTCATAGATTCTGATACATTTTGAAGCCTCGAACAAGTTTGAGGACCCTCCAAAATACAAAACATAAGGTAAAACATTAATGTGGAGTTTCAATTCAACTCGAGACACCTTCGAAAATGTATGCATCATAATTAAACCTTACAGAACCGGTGATGTCTTCTTATTTTGATTTCAGCTACATTTAGAAAAATTTATGAAGCTTAGGACAAAATTTATGTGCTATCTAAAAGGATCAATTGAGATAGTCTGTAGCCTTCTAATGAGTACACATCCTTCTTAAGCTGAATATAATCGCTTAATAGTTGCCAGACTATAATGAACAAAACATCACTGGTACTGTATGGGTTAATTACCACAACTGTACACTCTAGAACATTAAACGGGACTTTCAATTTTCGAAGCTAGGAACGCTCATTATTGGCTGAGCGAGATCTGGCGCTATCTCACCATAGTGAGTTAAGGACCACTTGAGACGTTTTATAAAATGTTTGAGTATGCGAAAATTCACCTGAACTATAACGCCATATCCATGCCATAGTGGAAGACGCCAGAAGAGACCGCTATGGCATTGATATCGTCGTAACATTTGAAGCTTTTTGAGTATCTCGCCCCTGGGGGTATAAACCTAGGGGTCTCAGGGACTCCAGTCACGTTCTTCCTGACTTTAAGGTGGGCTTAATATTCCTCATGGGTTGATAGCCTCTAATTTCCTATTTCAACTAACTAATTAAGGTGCGCTTAATGATCCTCGTGGGTCGATAGCCTCTAAAGTCCGATTTTAAATAACTAATTAACTAACCATCACGATTTAAATAATACCCCCAAGATCCCCCCTTCGAGATAATTTTGCACAAAAGGTCTTAAAATTTACATAAATGGGGATAAAGGATTTGCAATCGCCAACCTAATGGGGCAAACGTCTTAAAATGTTAAAACTAATGAGGCTAAGTATGAGGGAGAAGGAGATCCAGAAAATATAGCCATAAGAAATATATCCTGACCTAATATGAATCCTCGAACACCATACACGAACCTCCGAAGTGTACACATTGTGTGAACAATTAAGAAGATTCGATTCAGTTCATATAACTTCGAAAACTTCAGGCCACAAGGGACTGGAGTTCTCGAAAAGGGGCTCCAGTCCTGAAGCTATTCTTGACTTACAGTGTGCTGGCTAAATAATCCAGAATGGTTGATAGCCTCTGAAGTCTTATTTTCACTAAACACAAAATGACTTAATGTGCTGGCTTAATTATCCAAAAGGATTGATAGCCTCTGAAGTCCTATTATACCTAACTAACTAGCCTCTGAAGTCCTATTTTAACTAAGTAACTTCAAGCCACGATTTATGACCTAGAGTGTATACATCATTAGACCAACGTAACAATTAAATGTACTGACCTGGTGTCCACGGTTTGCCAGAGCGTTGACGATGCCGGTAAAGAATTGGTGGTGACTCTTGGCTGCTATTGGTGCGAGGTAGAGTATCTTGCTTCCCTCCACCACCACCATCACCATCACCATGCATGTCACGACACTCAACGCACGCATCTGGGGATAAATGTAAGTTTTGTGTATAGCTTTAGCTTGGGGGATCCGCAGAGGACTTCACACGGGCAGCATGATATGCGGGGAGATATGGGACTAATGGGAATGATGAGGATGAGAATAAGGAGGAAAATGGGTCAATGTTACCATTTACCCACCCACGATTTTCAATGATTTATATATTTTAGTATTTCCTTGATATTAAGTTGTTTGTTATACCAAGGATCATCGCATTTAAGTATTTACCCATTATCCAACAATCTAAAAATACGCCCCCCACTTGTAGGGAGGGCTATGAGTATTAGGGAAAATGAGGGGTTAAAGAGCATAAAATATGAAAAATAACCTGTATTTGGCCATAACCATTTGCCGTGGGATACATAATAAGTTGAGGAGGGGGGGGGGGGGGGGAGGGGGAAAACCCCTCATCTCCCACAGAACTTATTGAAATCCCCATATATTTTAGCAGTATGGGGGGACAATCCTCATTTTCCCTAATCAATTATAGAGTTGGATAATGGGTAAATACTCACTTCCGAAGATCCTTGGATAATAGGTAAATACTCACTTCCGATAGTCCTCGATATGTAAATCCTCTGGATATGAACACATCACACACACACACACACACACACAAACTCAAAGGACGTCTGAGAGACCATGGAGACATCACAGAGATGCTATGGTGGACTAGCCGGCTAACCTCTCAGGCCTCCCATGTCCAAAAAATGTATTATGGGAAATATGCCCAGCTGCGTGTGACAGGAGATTGGTAAAATGGGTGTGACGTCATCCATGGAATTCTAATACTATTGGTTGAATATTTGACGTCAGTTGACAGTGTCTAGACATACGACTGTAGCAGAGATGGTGGCGGTGCCGTTTTTTTTTTTTTTTTTTTTTTTTTTTTTTCTATGTGATTGAGGGAGGCAAAAGGCATAACTGCCTATAGCGAGTGCCTCCCCCATAGTTGAAAGAGTGACAGGGCCAAAATCAAGGGACGTTCGAGCCAAAATGCCTGGACACACGGAGTTTGAAGCAATTTAAGTCATAGGAAGAGGGAAAGACTGATTCTGGGAGAGAGTTCCAGAGCTCAGATGTTGAGTAGAAGAAAGTTTGAGAGTAACGTTTCACTCTTGGGTTGGAGAGTTGCACAGAGTAGGGGTGGGATTGAGTTGCAAGACGGGTACCACGTGCCCTACGTAAAGGAGGTGGTATGCACTGGGATAGCTCTGAGGAACACTGATTATTATAGTAGCGATAGAATAGCGAGAGAGATGCAACATTGCGGCGGAGAGAGAGAGATTGCAGAGAGTTGGTGAGTGGACGGGAGTTAATGATACGAAAGCCCTTCCTTTCAACTTTGTCTAGGAGAGCGGTGTGAGAGGAGCCTCCCCACACATGTGAACAATACTCAATACAAGGGCGCACTATGCCCCTGTACAGAGCAAGAAGCTGTGCAGGGGAAAAGAACCCCCTAAGGCGGTTGAGCACACCCAGCTTCTGGGAGGCTGCCTTAGCAAGACTGGTAATATGGTCCTTCCAAATGAGAGCAGAAGAAAAAGAGACACCAAGAATATTGAGAGAAGATGAAGGGTTGATTTTTGTATTGTTGAAGAATAAGGAGACTATGTTTATAGGGAGACTATTATTATTGTAGTATATAATCCCTTACAATACATTTCTATCTATCTATCTATTGCCCGACGCCGTGATCCCCGAAGGGGTGGCCACGAACGAACCGCCCCCATGCACCTCTGTCCCCAGTCAGTCGACGCCCCTCCTCCCAACCAGCACCGCCTTCGTTCATGTAGTTCCTCACTCCATCCTTCCACCTCATATTCGGTCTACCTCTCCCCCTCCGTCCCTCCACCTCGCTCTCGTACACCCTCTTAGTCATTCTCTCGCTTTCCATACGTTCCATATGGCCGAACCATCTCAAGTTGTTCCTTTTCACACTTTCCAGCACATCTACCTCCACACCACACCTCCTTCTTACTTCCTCATTAGTCTGTCTATTCCTCCATGTAACTCCGCACGCACTCCTTAAGTAATTCATTTCCACTGCTCTCACTCTTGGTCTGAGTCTCTCAACCAACGTCCATGCTTCGCTTCCGTAAGTCAGTGTCGGGATTACCACACTGTCATGCAAGGACTTCTTCACTTCCATACTGACCACCCTATTTCTTGTTACTGCTTTTAGCGTTCCTACAACCCTCTTCCCCTGTTGTACCCTCTCCCGCACCTCTTCATCCATAGTCCCATCTTTACTCAACACACTGCCCAGATACTTAAAAGAGTTGACGATCTCCATAGCCTGACCGTTCAGCTTCACCTCACATTCTGTGACTTCACCCCTTTCGAAGACCATAACCTTGCTCTTCCCCGTATTTACCTTCAAATTCCGTTTTTCGCACACTGTTCCAAACTCATTTACCAGACCCTGCAACTCCCATTCATTATCACTCATCAGAACTGTATCATCCGTAAACAGCAGTATAGGTAGCTTCCACTCAATTCCCTCCCTTTTCAGCGATACACCAACATCCACTGCTCTTGATAGTATTTCTTTCATAACTCCATCCATATATACAGTAAACAACCACGGGGACATCACACACCCCTGTTTCAAACCAACATTCAGGTCAAAGAACTCGCTCTGCTCACTCTCCACACGTACTGCCGCCTTTGCACCCTCATACATGCTCTTCACTGCTTTCAGCAACTTGCCCTCTACTCCGTATATTCTAAGTACTTTCCACACACCTTCTCTATCCACTCTGTCATAGGCCTTCTCCAAGTCCATAAAGGCAACATACACCTTTTGTTTCTTCTCCAGATACTTCTCCACAACACAATTCAGGGTAAAAATCTGATCTACACATCCTCTTCCCTTCCTAAAACCTCCCTGCTCGTCGCCTATCCATTTCTCCGTTCTCACTCTCACTCTCTCAATCACTACCCTACTGTATACCTTCCCTACTACGCTTAGAAGACATATTCCTCGGTGGTTACCACACACTCCTCTTTCCCCTTTGCCCTTATATAGGGGGACTATTATGCCAGTCTTCCAGTCATCGGGTGCACTCCCCTTCTCCCATGCTAGTTTGCACATTTTCCATACCCATTCTATCACTATCTCACCACCATACCTCAACATTTCCCCACACACTCCATCTGTTCCTGGTGCTTTCCCCAACTTCACTCTTTTCATGGCTTCCCACACTTCTGACCTCCTGATCCCCACCTCCTCCTCCACTACTTCTCTTCTTCTCCCTCCCATACCATATCCAGCTATGTTTGCTGGCTCTTCATTCCTTTCATTTAGCAACTCACTGAAGTACTCCCTCCATCTTTCAACTCTCTCTTGCTTCTCGGCTAGCATTCTCCCATTCTTATCTTTCACACCCTTACTGTTTCCCTTGCTACCTTCCCTAACTTTCTTGACTTCTTTCCAGAACAGTTTCTTACTCTCCCTCCATTTTACACTCAGATTCCTTCCAAATTCCTCATCTACTCTTCTCTTACTTTCCTTCACTACTCTCTTCACCACCCTCTTACTCTCCACGTACCTCGCTCGTTTCTGTCTCTCGGAATCTTCATTCCCTCTACTACCCAATACATTTGCCATGGTAAAACCATGTAAAACAATGTAATATGTAAGGTCACAGCAATATCGATGGCTCTGAAGGGTGGAAAATTTGTAACTTTTTCCGAAATTTGTTTAGTGATCCCAGCTTTAAAACTATCAAGAGTGGAACTATTAACTATGTGAGATGGGAGGTAATTCCACTCTTGGATGCTGCGGGGAAGAAATGAGTACCTATATATGTTGGTGCTTGCCTGGTATGTGTGCTATTTTCGGTTGTGGCTGCCTCTTGTGGATCGTATATTTGTAGGGTGTGAATATGTGTGATTTTGCATAGCATTTGTTGTCTGTGTATTTGCCTTCTTGTTGCATGTGTTTCTAATTTAATGTCTTGTTTAAGCAAAGTCACCGATGCAGTGTGTCTGTAATCATATCTGATCCATCTTGCCACTTTATTTTTTATTACTTCTAAGTTATTAATGTTTGTTGTGAATATGTGGATTCTAGAATGTGTCACAGTATTCAATGTGTGGTCGAAATAGGGTTTTAAAAGCTAAGATGTTGATGTCTGCGTTTCACCTCCTTAGGTTTCTGCGCAGGAACGTCAGGGTTTTGTTGGCTTTTGCCCTGACGCTACCCTCATGTGTGCTCCACTTCATGTCTGCTGAGAGGTGGACTCCCAAATATGTATATGAATGGACGGTATCAAGGTTGGCATTAAGGAGTTTATAGGAAAATGGGAATCGTTTCTTGGAGCAGGTAAAACATATGTGATGGCATTTGTGTGGTCTGAAGATCATGTGCCACCTGACTTCCCAGTCTTCAAGGGCAGTGAAGTCGTCTTGCAGTCGAAGGCAATCGTCCCTATCAACTATTGGTCTGTATACTAAACTATCGTCTGCAAAAAGTCTATGTCTAGTGAAAATGTGAATGGCACTAAATTTCCCAGAGCTTTACATTTTGGAATCTGGTATTTGTCATCAATATAATATACTGTTTTTATTTAATTACAAACCTCGGCAAAACCGTTTTCCCCATTATCTGACGATTTTAGACACGCCGCCTGATAGTGGGGAGGGCTATTCAGATCAGATAAAAAATGGAGGTGGGGGGGTGGGGGGTAAATGCGTAAAATGGCGTTAATAGCGTATTTTAGCAACACTTGGCTCGGGTTTTAAGGTTTATGAAAGCCATAAAACCCAAGATTTTGAAATCCTGAACCTAGTTTAGGCAACAGTTGACTCGGATTTTGCGAATTTTTAATAATAAAAAAAATACAGTAACCTAATTTTGATATTTGGCTCGGGTTTTCTCGATTTAAAAACCCATAAATCCGCAATTTCGAAAACTCAGCCAAGTGTCGTCTATAGAATATTGATAACCTTGTTACGAAAAGGACTTTTAGTACCATATTTATTTATTAGGTTTTGCCGAGGGTTAAACATTAGTTTCACATGATCTTCAGAGCATATAGATTCCATACTTGTCTTCAAATATTTCAAACAAAATAGTGACAACAATTGCAAGTTATACTAAGTCTAGTAGTAGAAGTAAACGTGATGGAAACGTGAAGGAAAGAGAAGGGGATCAAGGACGGTGCCTTGTGGTAACCCCGAATTTACAGTAACGGAAGATGGGTGGGAATCATCGAGAACAATGCGCTGTTCTCGATTGGTTAGGAAAGTCTTAATCCAGTGAATAAGTGGTTCTCAGATTCCATAGTAATCCAGTTTAGCTAACAGTCTATGGTGTGGGACTTTGTTGAAGGCTTTGGTGAAGTCTTCTCCTTGTTTAACTTTAGGGTGATTTAGGGGCTGGGATATGTCATGAGTCATTACAAGTAATTACGTCTAACACGTTAGACGAGCGAGCGTTTGGGCCGAAAGCCGTTCTGTAAGTTAGTCAGTGCATTTTGGTTGTTAACTCGAGAAGCGCGAAGCTATGACACTTCAAAGTGCCCGCTAGGCGAATGTATTGGCTTCAATTCTGACGAATATCTCGTCATATTTACCACATACTGTATGATGTTATTACTTCTCCATATCTGCCTATTTTTCTTTTAATATGACCATATGAACATTACAGAGCAATAACAGAAGTGGTAACAGCTATTGGCTGGTGAAAAACGTAAAATTTACCACCGCCATCGTAATCTGAGGCAGACCGACGAGAGACTTACATCAATCATCTCCACCGTCTCGTATGCTACTGAGAAGCTAGGGGGATGTCTCGGACTAGCTAGAGGGTCGGAGAGAGACTCCCCCATACTCCCCTCCTCTCCCAGCTGTCCTCGCGCGATAATACTTGATAAATATCGGTAATAATAGGAAAAATACCCGATAATTGAGGAGGAGGGAAAAGGGGGGAGAAAGGGGGAAGAAGGGGAAGGGGAGGGGGGGGGGACACATGTGGAGTTGTGGTAATAGGTATTAGAGGGGAATTATCTCACCTTATTACATATTGCTTTGTTTTGATTGCCAGTGGAGTGTTTTGAAATGTTTTTTTATGCGTTTGCTGTATAGAGGATCCTCGCCTTCCACCAGTAAACCCTCTCGAGAGTATGCTCGGCATTCTTGGGTTAATATGGTCCATTATATGTCTATGGAGGATGTGTTCTAAAATTTTGCAAGAAACTGAGGTTAAAAAAAACAGGCCCATAGTTAATTGGGAGAGTTCTGTCTCCGGATTTAATAATCAGGGTCACGTTCACCAAAAGCCAGTGGTGGGGAAGTTCTCCGGTACTAAGAGTCTGTGCAGGATAGCGGCAAGAATGGCAGAATTCACCCTAAGTATCCTACAGGGTATATTGTCTGGTCCAGTCGGTTTGTCAATGTCTACTTCAGATAAGAGTTTCTTGATTCCACGGATGTGTATAGTCAGTAGGGGTATAGTCGAGTGTGGTGATGGTGACAGTTCCGGCAGGTCTGCTTGTTCTTGTGTAAAAATTGACTGGAACTGCGAATTAAGTGCATGTGCTTTGTTCTGTGGGTGCGGCACTAAAGAATCGTTATGTAATAATGTTGTTATACCACTTGAGTCTTGTTTGCTCGCCTTAAAGAAGATGTAACAAATTTTGTGGCTTTGTTTGTTGTCTGTGAGGAAAGTGGCAGTGTATTTAGTTTCTGCTTTTCTGTGAATTCTTGTAGTATTCCCAGTGCTCTGTGTTGTTGCAACATTTGGCTGCTTTGTATGCTTTTACCTTGTGTATGTGTAGTCTGTGCAGATGTCTATTGAAACATTTAGTTGAGTGGTTACGTGTTACAGTTTTCTTGGGGATGTGCTTGTCCATTGTGCCGTGTTGTGTCCATTACAGTCGTGTAGTCTGGTCCACTTTGTTTCAACAGAATTGGCCATAGGGTCGTTGTCAAGGAAGGTGTCTCTGTATTCAGCTAATTCCTGGGAGATGGCACCCATGTCAGCTTTGTTGTATAGGTAAATGTTTCTGGGTAATTGTTTCTGTATGGTAGAATTTATGTATACGTCAACTAGTACCATGTCATGATCGCTCAAGCTAGGTACAACCCATGTCCGTGTTATCAAAGAGGTGTTGTTTGTGAGAAATAGGTCTAATATGTTGGATGTGACCCCATGTCTAATGTTTGGGTTGTTTCTCATTACGCTAGATTGCACACGTGTTATTTTGATTACTATTTGTGAAAGTGAGTGAGTGTCAATGAAGTTTTTGTGTAGGGATCTCCTGTTAGTATTTGATAGTATTATATCACTTTCGTAGGTGGGGTTGTCGAGTGTCGCATTGCTTGTCCAATCAATGTCTGGGAGGTTAAAGTCTCCAGCCAACCATATATTTTTGGAGGAATCTATTCTAGATAAAGACTCCTCAAGGCGCTGCAGGTTTTCTATGTTAGAGCTCAGGGGCCGGTAAAAAGATCCTATATATAATGACCTGCAGCCCTGTATCTGCGTCCTTACCTATAAAATGTTGGCGTCCGCATTTAGTTGATTGGCTGGGGTTACAACTAGTCCTAGCTTCGTCGCTATCATTACTCCGCCGTGGTCTTCAGTCTCTCTGTTTTTTCCGTGTAATGTCATGTAAGAACATTTATATATCAAAATCCATACTGTAAATGTTGTGTTCTTTTCATAATATATCACCACCATAATCACTATCACCTCCACTGTACAAGGGATTGGAATTCTCGAAAAAATCTCCAGGCCTGAAACTAGTCTTGACTAGTTTGACTAGGTGGTTATATAATTCAGAAGGGTCGATTGCCTCTGAAATCCAATGTTAACTAACTAACTCCACTGCGCGTACAATCACAATCAAATCTCAATCCCTAAAAGCAAGCCCCCATGGGTCGATCTTATGGTTTGGGCCGGAGATCTAAGAGGTGTTTCTACATGGCAATTTAAGTAGCAATGCACACACTAGCACACACAGTATAAGAAAATTGAGTAGTGGCTCATAGATTGTCTAAAACATATATCTTTTTCCACTATGCAGTTGTATATCGATCAAATTCTGACAAATGTTATTAAAATAGTCATCATGCACATTTTTGTCAATCTACGTAAGTTTAGTAAACTATCCCATCGCTCTCTTCACAATAACGATGGATTATAATAAATATAGTTGTATTAATGAACAAATTTCATATATGAACAAATCATTAATAATATTAGGTAAACCTGACTTATAGCACCAACAGCGATTTTAGTAAGTATATAATTATACTTGTGTAATTTCTTTCTTAAGATATAGTGTTGTATTATAATGCTTTGGAGCAGAAATTAGTATTTACTCATTTTCCAACAATCCCACAATTGGATGGCTGTGAAGATCAAGGAAATGTGGGGCTGAAGACGATATACAAGCAAAAATATGTTCTATATGACAATACCTGATTGCCTTGGGATACAGGATTCGTTGAGGGGGGTGAGCAACTCCTCCCCCCCCCCCCCCCCCTTGGGAATTATTGAAATTCGATTTTTTTGGTCAGTAGGGGGCAAATAAACCATTTTTGGTACTTCTTCCGAGTATACCACATATTTTGTCCCAATATATTTAAAATTGTTTCAATCCGCGGTAAACATAATAAAACAGTCAGTAACATGTCTACCTACTGTAAAAAGGTTGTCATTAGATCCCCTATAGATACCGCACCATCTAGACAAACAGCAGATGATAGGGAATGCAAGTGTAGTATAAAGGGAGAGTATTAATTTTTCTAATATATCTCATTTATAATATTTTCAGCTCAGAATGGAATATATAGCAATGATGTACATGCTCTACCGAATCTATTAGGCATACAAAGATTAATGGCTAACTGTTGGTGCTAAAAGTCAGTAATACCTAATATTAATTTGAACAGTATTATAACATTAAAGGTGGTGGTGCATGGGTTGAGATAAACATGGAATAATAATCGCCAAACTGCACATACTTATCTTGCAAAATGCAATGTCACTGAAATAATTATTGACAATCGTATAAGGATTTTGTGGATCTTCTACACGGACCTGTGACGTCATAGTGACGTCATCCTGGACTGGATGGTGGCCTTACAATCCTATGACGTCACAGGTCCGGTGTAGACAATCCACAAAATCATTTATACCAATAATAATATTTATTTTGGAACCATTGCATTTTGAAAGATAATTACATGCAGATTGGCGATTATAATTCTATGTTTATTGCAAGCCATGCACCACCACCTTTAACAAAGATTAGTCTATCATGTAAAGGGTAGAACGGAACGGACGAGTTCGTGGGGCAAGTTCACCAAAACGGGGCGAGTTTGTCGTACAAGTCCAGTAACTGTCAACACTCGCACCCTCCTGTCTACCTAACTATTCTTTAGGTTAATACAAGGTGCTAATACCAGTCTAACTTTCTACTTGTGTGTCTGTGTTCCACCCAACTGTCTACTCTTCTCTTTGCGTGCTTATTTCCCATCTACCTACAGTACAGTATATGCTTGTCACCCCCTATTAAACTTTTCATTCACATTTCTTTCTACTCCAATCTCTTACATTTCATTTCAAAATTATGTCTGACCACCTACCTACTTGTCTTAGTTTCCACCTGTCTGTCAACGTTTCCAACCATTTGTTTTACCGCCCAACTGTTTGCTCCTCGTATTGCCAGCCTGCTCGCCTTTGCCATTGTTTATATTACATTATTCCAGTTTAAGATTTTAGGTAAAAATCTAGATTTCTTTAGCCAGTTTTAGAGCCGTTTTTTATAGTTTTACCTAAATAACTGGTATTTCTCTATGTTTTCTAGAAGCATATTATGGCAAAAACCTATATATCAGTATTATACGACTCTATTGCCCCGAAAATAATAAAAAAACAAACAAACACAAAAGTGGGGAGGGTTTGAAGCTCAGGGAAAATGTCGGGTTACGACGTTTAACGAGTGAATATGGGTAAACAAAACAACATCAACCACAGCTTTAATAGTACATAAATACGGAAACTCAAGCCAAATTTTGAACTAACGAGATGTAGTAAAGACATAACATACGATAAATGCGGGTCGATCCACATTCGAACGTCACCTGTTCCTCAGTGTAAACACACGACTTCTGACGGACCGCTAGATATAACTGAAACTACCCAAACATAATATAGGCAAAATTATCTACCAAAAAGTAACCAAACTGCACGAAATCGTGGCAATATATGGCTCGGGATATTGTATGTTTCAAGGGGGCCTAAATAGCGATCCCGATGAATACACCATGGGTTGGTCAGGACTTACTGTAAACATCATTTATGTTGCCAGTAGGGATGAATACCAAGAGTGAGATTAAATAATCAAGTATATATCCCGCGCGCGAGTGGGTATGAACAGACCGCCGGGACCGGCCAGGTAGGCAACACACGAAGTAATGTGCACATATTGGTAGGTAATAGACTAGTTCCAAGGATGTACATGTGTTTCACGGATAGGAGTACTGGATAGTACGTTCACAGCAAAAAACACTTCTAGACGAGTAAGAGATTTTGACATTACATTTAATATATTTGTTAGATATTTATTACTTCATTTGATTCAGCATATAATATATCCGGTTTTTGCGTCGCAGAACTATCTCTTCCTTGAATGGGACACAAATAAACTTTTATGAATATTGTGAGATGTAATCTCTCTCTCTCTCACTCTCTCTCTCTGTTGACATTTAAGGCCTCACTGAATAAACAAGTAGAGCCCTAATATAATTAATATTTATGTGATATGATCCAGCCAGGGCTCGAAGCCAGTCCAGTAGTGCAGCACTCCAACAGCAAATACTAGCAGCTAAGTACTAGAGAAGAGAATTTGTAATCTGGAGCATATTTAAGGCCTCACTGAATAAACAAGTAGAGCCCTAATATATTAAATATTGTTGTGATATGATGCAGCCAGGGATTGAACCCAAACCAGTAGTGTAGCACTCCAACATCTTAACCACTAGGCCACCGGGGAGCTAAAAGTAGTGGCTTTATTTGGAATCTGATTCCTACCACCACCACCCGCTCTTACTCGTGGTCACGTAGCTAGATGCCATACACCTATACACCTCGCACACAAACACTAGCAGCTAGAGAAGTACTAGAGAAGAATACTTGTAATCTGGTGCAAAACCTTACCTATAATAATTACCTATTCCCAGCCCTTCCTTTGTCATCCTTATATAATGGATAATATGTTAATGTTGTAGATAATGTAGTTTGTGATGTAGCTTTACTTATTATCTAGCGGAGCATGGACGTTGGTTGAGAGACTCGGACCAAGAGTGAAAGGGGCGGAAATGAGTTACTAAAGAAGTGCGTGCGGAGTTACATGGAGGCATAGACAGACGAATGAAGAAGTAAGAAGGTGTGGTGTGGAGGTAGATGTGCTGGAAAGTGTGAAAGGGAACACCTTGAGATGGTTCGGCCATATGGAACGTATGGGAAGGGAGAAGAATGACTAATATAAGAGGGTGTACGAGTGCGAGGTGGAAGGATTGAGTGAGGAAGTATACGGATGAAGGTGTTGCTGGTTGGGAGGAGGGGCGTCGACTGACTGGGGACAGAGGTGCATGGGGGCAGTTTGTTTGTGGCCACCCCTTCGGGGATTGCGGTGTCAGGCAATAGATAGATAGATAGATAAAATCCATATACCTTTTTTATCAACACCAAGTGCGTTAGCTATTGAACTATTTTAATTATTTTAGTGTCATAAATAGGTGTTAATATGGTCATAACATATATTATAGCCTGATGATGGCAGATGTATGTTGAATCGTCGTGCACAATAATGTCAGCTGAAGAAAGATGTATCCCTACCCTGCCATATTAACCCATAATTGGCGACTGTCCTCAATACATGTTTTTCTGGTGCACTGCGACCGTCCTCAATTGATCCAGATCATAAAACAAAAACTTTAAAACACCCCAGTGGTACTCAAAACAAAGCAATTTGTGATTAGGTTAGATCATTCCCCTCCATTACTTGCATTCCCAAGACCACCTTCTAGATAAATGTGTACATTTGTTGGTAGAATAATGTCGGACCCAAAGGCCGGTTCCCCCTCAATTTCAGGCTCGCTATCGCTTGCCATGAAAAAATCAACACCTAAATGGCACGAAAGGTCTTAATATTGACTATGAAATTAGGCGAAAAGTCTAATAACTGCCAAACTAATGAGCCGAACATCTTAAAAAATTAAAACTAATGGGGCTAAAGATGACAGAGAAGGGTGTCCAGAAAAATAAACAATCTCCCCTTAACAGAACCTCTAAATAAACAAAAGTAGATGACAAGGCTAGTACCCAATGTGGCAGTAAAGGTACTTCTGATAAACTTCTTTTATCTTTGCCTTGGTACATGACGGTGTGTGTTAAGAAACGCACTATCTCTGAATCCTTAATCACTGAGGTCTGTTATCAAATACTATGATCATCGTTATATGCACTACTTTAAGGGGAGGTATTTGTTTTTGTTTTTTGGATCTCTTTCTCCCTTATGTTTAGCTCCATTAGTAATTAAATTTTAAGACTTTGGCCTCATTAGTTTAGCGACTTCAATACCTTTACCCACATTTCTTTGTAAATATTAAGACCTTGCGTGCCATTTGTTACGCTGGCCAGCTTGCCAGAATGTACTCGTGACTCGCTAGCACTCACCACGGCAGTGAAATGGGCTATAATAATCGTAGAACGATATTCTTTCTTTCTTAGTATTCATGTTGTCACAGACAGATCAGTGTTTGCCTTTATTCTTGTCTGTGACACTTAGAAGTATTTTATATCCATAGTAGTGATTATAACATGCAGCGCGTGAGAGAGAGAGAGAGAGAGAGTCGGAGGGGAGAGCGAAGAGGCAGTGTGTGTGCGTATGTACGTGTGCATTCCTCGCTCGGTGGGCCCGCCCGCTTGCTATTGGACGGCGGGCCTGGCTTGGCATATGACGTCAGCTTGTCATGTGACGTAGCAGCCTGTGATTGGTCGCAGAGCCATCTGGTGGCCAGACTCAGTACTTCTCTCCTTCTCTCTCATCAGAACATGGTATTGCGCACTCGGTCCTACAAGTCCCTCGCATTCTGTCTCACATCTAACCCCCTTTACTGCTGTTCCTCTCTCTGAACCCCCTTCTTTCCAATACTTCTTATCTTTATTCAATTACCCATCGCTTCTGGTTCTCGCATATGACTTCCATAGGTCGGCCGAGTCGTATTATCAGCGCCTGTTCTCACATATATGTTTTGCACTAGCTTTAGAGGTTATTAGAATCATAGTCACATTGTAGTCATATTGTTGGGTGCTTCTAATTATTTGGTTGTTCTTTATTACTATTTAATGCTAGACAGTGGAGGGGTATCTTTGGTCGTTGTCTGAGTTATGTATATGGCAAGTCAGAGCCTGTACGACTTCGACGGAGCTAGGTAGCCTGTAGTACACCTGTGTGCATATTTTCCTTTGCAAGCTTAGCAGTATACAGCGAAGGGCTTTTGCCTACTCTTGCTTGTATGCTTGCTAACTCATTTTGGTGACCTTTGAGGAGCGCCAGGGTAAGACCAGATACTTGAGATCTGGACTTACCAAGAGAGCCTCCTAGTCACATAATGTAATATAAGGGAAATCTGTTCAGGGGAGTGCTGCGAGCATGCTTGAGCTCTGCCTAGGCTCCCTGTACCTTTATGCAGCTGCTAGACTTTATTAGTAAGAAAGACAGCATTTTGTTTATTAACTTTAACTGCATATGCTTTAGCAATTATTCACGTATTGTTTTAGCCTAGGTTGATGCATAGTGCACAACCCAGTATGGCTGTTACTTTGGCTAAGGAAGTACTGTTTTTGAGTGGCTGTTGTTAGTGCTGTTACAAGAGTTGTTGCACTCTCTTGTTTCCATATATATGTATCCTACTTGTTGGTGTATTTAAGATACACACTTGGTGCCCTTCCCCTGCATTATTCCTGTTCTATATTCAACAAGCATCTTAGAGCATCAGACGTTTTTCAGAAGATTCCATATCTGTTTGCTGTAGGACTAGACTTCAAGTGTTTTCATAGAGCATTGAAGAGTTTTAGTGTTGAGTTCAGACTCACACTAGAGATAACGTAAGCATATAATCTTGTATTCAATCTTGTCATAGTTTATTTAAGCATTGTTATTACTTGAGATATTTTTATTAACGTAATTACTCTTGTTGTGAGTAGCTTTGCCGTCACCGGAAAGCCTTTGTAGAAGTACACTTAACCCAGTTAATTGATACCCCGTTATCCAGTAGATTAACTCTGAGGGTTTATGTGTTTTTGTTCACCGGCTTAATAGGTCGAGGGTTTGGAATTAGCGTACCGTTGTTGCAGATCTAGCCTATCGTATAGTCCAATATTAAGTGCCCCTTGTTTATTTCGTTGTGCCGGTCGTAACACATTAGGTGTGGGTTTTTTCCTGACATGAGATAGCGAGCCTGTAATTTAGTAAGATCCGTCCTTCGTCCCATGACTTCCCATTTTTCTACCGAAAATGAACACCAACATCATTACTACTATAACAACCATCACTACTACTAATACCATCATCACTACTATAGTCTGTAATTTATGAAGGGCACTGGAATGTGGTCAGTCAAGGAATCTGATAAAGACAGACATGCCAAATCTTAAATTCTTAATAACAAATCTCACATTTTAAGCTATTAACAACTTTAAATATTAGTTATAAATACTTTGAACAGATGTAGTATAGTAAAAGCTGTATGGTTTTAAGGATTATAACCTTTTAAGGATAAATGCAAATAATTTGCATAAAAAATGGCAAAGTTTTTATGCGACGTTGCCAAATAGATTGACCTAACCTAGAGTACGGGTGTACCAGAAAACTGTGCCTGTTTCTGTTACCCTTCAACGTGGCAGATGCGTATTTACCTGATGCCCCAGGCAGACAACACCTTCATAAATTAGACAGAGCATATTATCACCATCATCACTACTACTCTCACCATTATCACTACTATAATCACCATCTTCACCAGTACTCTTACCAATATCACTACTACTGTCATCATATCCAGGTAAAGACTATCTCAATTAATAATTTAACTTCATATACCCTTCCTAATCTGGATAAAATTGTCTAATAATAGCCAGAAATCAGAAAAGAACTGCATCACCTTATCTTCAAATACAATAACGTTCAAATCCTTGCAATGGCCCTCTCTAGACCATGTAGCTATTACGCAAATTGTGTAGCAAATTTTGTTCTTTATGAAAACCTTGCATACTAATATTATGATGAAGAGACATATTAGTTTCATTCTATTCACTAAGGGGATAATTTTATATGAATATGTACCGTGTATATATACAGTATATATATATATATATATATATATATACCCTGTATATATAATATATATATATATATATATATATATATATATATATATATATATATAATTATATATATATATATATGAGGGTGCAAAGGCGGCAGTACGTGTGGAGAATGAGCAGAGCGAGTTCTTTGACCTGAGTGTTGGGTTGAAACAGGGGTGTGTGATGTCCCCGTGGTTGTTTACTGTATATATGGATGGAGTCATGAAAGAAATACTAGGAAGAGCAGTGGATGTTGGTGTATCGCTGAAAAGGGAGGTAAATGAGTGGAAGCTGCCTATACTGGTGTTTGCAGATGACACAGTTCTGATGAGCAATAATAAATGGGAATGGCAGGGTCTGGTAAATAAGTTTGGAACAGTGTGTGAAAAACGGAATTTGAAGGTAAATGCGGGGAAAAGCAAGGTTATGGTCTTCGAAAGGGGTGAAGTCACAGAGTGTGAGGTGAAGCTGAACGGTCAGGCTATGGAGATTGTCAGCTCTTTTAAGCATCTGGGCAGTGTGTTGAGTAAAGGGACTGTGGATGAAGAAGTGCGGGAGAGGGTGCAACAGGGGAAGAGGGTTGTTCGAATGTTGAAAGCAGTAACAAGAAATAGAGTGGTCAGTATGGAAGTGAAGAAGTCCTTGCATGACAGTGTGGTAATCCCGACACTAACTTACGGAAGCGAAGCATGGACGTTCGTGGAGAGACTCAGACCAAGAGTGAGAGCAGTGGAAATGAGTTACTTGAGAAGTGCGTGCAGAGTTCCATGGAGGGATAGACAGACGAATGAGGAAGTAAGAAGGAGGTGTGGTGTGGAGGTAGATGTGCTGGAAAGTGTGAAAAGGAACAACTTGAGATGGTTCAGCCATATGGAACGTATGGGGAGCGAGAGAATGACTAAGAGCGTGTACGAGAGCGAGGTGGAAGGACAGAGAGAGAGAGGTGGAAGGATGGAGTGAGGAAGTATATGAATGAAGGTGGGGTTGGTTGGGAGGAGGGGCGTTGACTGACTGGGGACAGAGGTGCTTAGGGGCGGTTTGTTCGTCGCCACCCCTTCGGGGATCATGGCGTCAGGCAATAGATATATATATATATAAATTGTTACGACCGGCACAACGAAATAAACAAGGGCACTTAATATTGGACTATAAGATAGGCTAGATCTTCAACAACGGTACGCTAATTCCAAACCCTCAAACTATTAAACTGGTGAACAAAACACTTAAACCCTCCAGAGTCAATCTACTGGATAACGGGGTATCAATTAACTGGGATAAGTGTGCTTCTACAAAGGCTTTCCGGTGACGGCAAAGCCTAATCACAACAAGAGTAATTACGTTAATAAAAAGCTCTCAAGTAATAACAATGGTTAAATAAACTATGACAAGATTTAATAAAAGATTATATGCTTACGTTATCTTTAGTGTGAGTCTAAACTCAACACTAAACTCTTCAATGCTCTATGAAAACACTTGAAGTCTAGTCCTACAGCAAACAGATATGGAATCTTCTGAAAACGTCTGATGCTCTAAGATGCTCGTCGAATATAGAACAGGAATAATGCAGGGGGCAGGACACCAAAGCGTGTATCTTAAATACACCAAAAAGTAGGATACATATATATGGAAACAAGAGAGTGCAACAACTCTGTGACAGCACTAACAACAGCAACTCAAAACAGTACTTCCTTAGCCAAAGTAACAGCCATACGGGGTTGTGCACTATGCATCAACCTAGGCTAAAACAATACGTGAATAATTGCTAAAGCATACGCGGTTAAAGTTAATAAACAAAATGCGGTCTTTCTTACTAATACAGTCTAGCAGCAGCATCAAGGTACAGGGAGCCTAGGCAAAGATCAAGCATGCTCGCAGCCTACTGTCTCCCCTGAACAGATTTCCCTTATCTTACGTTAACTGTCTAGGAGGCTCTCATGGTAAGTCCAGATCTCAAGTATCAGGTCTTACCCTGGCGCTCCTCAAAGGTCAACAAAATGAGTTAGCAAGTATACAAGCAAGAGTAGGCAAAAGCCCTTCACTTGTATACTGCTAAGCTCGCAAAGGAAAATATGCACAAGGGTGTACTACAGGCTACCTAGCTCCGTCGAAGTCGTACAGGCTCTGACTTGCCATATACATAACACAGACAACGACCAAAAAATACCCTCCACTGTCTAGCATTAACTAGTAATAAAGAACAACCAAATAATTAGAAGCACCCAACAATATGAATCCATGTGACTATGATTCTAATAACCTCTAAAGCTAGTGCAAAACATATATTCGAGAACAGGCGCTGGTAATACGACTGGCCGACTATGGAAGTCGTATGCGAGAACCAGAAGGGATGGGTAATTGAATACAGATAAGAAGAATTGGAAAGAAGTTCAGAGAGAGGCACAGCAGTAAAGGGGGTTAGATGTGAGACAGAATGCGAGGGACTTGTAGGGCCGAGCGCGCGATGCCATGTTCTGACGAGAGAGAAGGAGAGAAGTACTGAGTCTGGCCACCAGATGGCTCTGCGACCAATCACAGGCCGCTACGTCATATGCCATGCCAGGCCCGCCGTCCAATAGCGAGCGGGCGGGCCCACCGAGCGAGGAATGCACACGTACATATGCACACACACTGCCTCTTCGCTCTCCCCTCTGACACTCTCTCTCTCTCTCTCTCACGCGCTGCATGTTATAATCACTACCATGGATATAAAATACTTCTAAGTGTCACAGACAAGAATAAAGGCAAACACTGATCTGTCTGTGACAACATGAATACTAAGAAAGAAAGAACATCGTTCTACGATTATTATAGCCCATTTCACTGCCGTGGCGAGTGCTAGCGAGTCACAAGTACATTCTGGCAAGCTGGCCAGCGTAACACCCCGCCCAAGATGTGGGACGTTTTAACCTCAGGTAAACGCCACATCTGACCAGACAGAATGCCCACAAACCCCGCATCACCCAGCTACTCCCCAAGTTGTGAAAAACAAGGCACAATCCCAAACGTAAAAACACTTCATTATATAAACAAAAATCTACACAACACTTCCCCAAAATAATAGTATCACTTAACAATGTTACGCTCAACGAGCAAGCTTCACCAAACCTAGCCTACTAAGAACAAAAACTCAGAATGTCTTAGATTCTTGCTGTAACATACTGCACTTATATACTACCAAAAGAAAGAGTTTTTATGTGAGGTTTTTGTATTATTTTAATAATTTTTTTGGCGGCTTTGCACTACAGGGGCAAACCTAATTTTTCTCCACTCAAACCAACACACCTGTGGTGATCTACCCTGGGTCCTCCACCCTAGACAAACAGTCCGCTATCACGTTGTCACAACCGGCAATATGGCGAATGTCTAGGTTGTACTCCTGCAACATTAAGGACCATCTGGTTAGCCTCATATTCCGGTTATGGAACTGATTTAAAAACTTCAAAGGGTGGTGGTCAGTGTAGATCACCACGACTGGGCCAAAAGCGGGAACATACACCTCAAAGTGTCTGAGCGCCAGCACAATGGCCAGAAGCTCCTTCTCTACCACTGAATAGTTCTTTTGTGCTGAGTTGAACTTCTTAGAGAAGAAACTTACTGGGTGTTCCACACCTTCTGTGTCTGTTTGCAACAAGACGGCACCAGCCCCTACACCGCTAGCGTCTGTCGCTAGCTGAAAAGGTCTCGAGAAGTCTGGGGCCCTGAGTATGGGGTGAGTGCACAAAATATGCTTCACCAGGGAGAAAGCTTTCTCACACTCAGGTGCCCACACAAACTTTTTCGTCTTTGCAAGTAGGTCAGTCAGAGGAGCCAGCACCGAGGAGTATCCGCGGATAAATCTCCGATAATACCCTATCATGCCCAAGAACCTCATGATTTGTCGCTTGGTGGTCGGCCTGGGGAACTGGTTAATAGCCTGTATCTTAGTTAGGGGGGGGGGGGGGCACATCTGGCCTAACCCTACCACAAACCCTAAGTACTGCACAGTTGCCCGAACAAAATCGCATTTGCCCAGATTGACCACCAAATGAGCCTCACTCAGCCTCCTGAACAATGCCCCGATGTGCTCGCAATGGCTTTCAAAGTCATCATCGTAGATTATTACATCATCTAGATAAACGGTGCAGTTAGGGATCTCCGCCACTAACTCATTCATCAGGCATTGGAAGGTTGCAGGTGCATTCTTCAACCCATACGGAATTACGTTGAAACGGTAAGTGTTCCCATCCACCACAAACCCGCACACCTGCTTCGCCCGCTCCGACAACGGCACCTGCCAGTAGCCTTTGACAAGATCCACCTTGGTCAGGTAACGTACACACCCGATCTTGTCAACACTGTCATCTACGCGGGGAAGAGGGTAGGCATTGGTGGGGGTTAAGCCGTTCAACCGCCTGAAGTCAATGCAAAACCTGACCTTGCCGTCTAGTTTAGGCTGCAGAGTGACGAGAGATGTCCACCTAACCGCCCCTTTCTCTATCAGCCCCCTCTCCAACATGTAGCCTAATTCCGCTTGGAGAGCCGGAAGTTTAATGGGAGGTACACAATAGGGCACTGATTTAAAGGGGGGGTGGTCTCCAACGTCGACATCGTGCACCGCATGAGTTGTGAGGCCTGGGTGCTCGGCAAAAACAGTGGGGTATAAACCAAACAGGTGCTGGATCGCTGCACGCTGTTGCTCAGGCAGGTGCTCAAGCGCTTCCGCAGCCACCTGACTCGTGTTCCCCGCCCACTGATCCGCCGAGACATGACAATCCCAACTTTCCTCCACCTGTGCCTCACTGCCCCTCTCTCCTTCTCCACCTTGGCCGCTAAAGACCAGCACGGGGACAGTAGGTTGCTCAGGTGGGCGCCTCATGAACTCTTTCAACAGGTTCACATGACAGAGCTGATTCTTCTTCTGCCTATCAGGAGTAGCCACAAGGTAATCTAGGTTGGATAACTTCTTCACGACCTTGTAAGGACCGACATACTTAGCAGACAGGGGATGGCCTACTAAGAGCAACAAGACCAAAACCTCCTGTCCTACCACAAACTCCCGGAGCTTTGCTTTTCAGTCATATCGATCCTTCATCAAGGCCTGAGTACCCACCAAATTTCTCCCTGCCAACTCCAGGCTTTTCAGCATCCTGTCTCTGCTCTCGAGGACATACTTGAGTAGAGAACATGGCGGCACAGTCCCTTCCCAGATCTCTCTCACCATGCTTAGAGGACCTCTAAGCTGATGCCCGAAAACCAACTCGTTGGGGCTGAACCCAAGGCTCTCACCAGGTACCTCTCGTGCCGCAAACAAAACGTACGGTGGCCCCAGGTCCCAATCCTTGCCATTCTCTAAACAGTAGCACCGCAACATGCTTTTCAAGGTGGAATGCCATCTTTCCAACACCCCTTGACTCTCTGGGTGATAAGCTGAAGAGACAACCGTATTGATCCCATGTTGCTGCATAGTCTGTTTAAAGAGAGTGGGCGTGAAATTTGACCCTTGGTCCGACTGAATTTCCTGCGGGTACCCGTATTTCGAGCAATACAACAGCAGGTTTCGCACAACAGTTTTAGACTTGCCATTTCTCATTGGGTATGCATCAGGGTAGCGAGTGGAGACGTCCGTGATGGTTAGCAAAAATCTGTTTCCTGCACTAGTGGGGGCAGAGGGCCTACCATGTCGATAACAACCTTGCTGAAGGGAGGACCGATAGCAGGCACTGGGTGCAACGGGGCCTTAGGTATGATCTGGTTCGGCTTACCCACCGTCTGGCAGGTGCTACACATCGCCACCCAGGCTGAGACTTGCGACTTAATGCCCGGCCACAAGAACAACCTTGCCAACGAGGCCAACGTTTTTGTCACCCCCAAGTGCCCTGCTAGCGGAACATCGTGTGCCAACACCAACAGGCTATCACGGCACTTTTCAGGTACTACCAACTGGTCGACCACTCCGACCCCACCATCCCAATTGCGTTTGGGATCAACAAAACACCGATACAGAATGCCATCAACACGAAAGAAGTGTCCCGGCTTTGCATCCCTGTCCTCATCTAGTTCAATAGCCCCGTTTCCACAACTCTCAAGACTAGGATCTTCTAGTTGCATCCGTCGTATATCAGAGGGTGCCAACCTGTCCAAGTGCTCCTGGAGCAACTTGTGGCCACCCCCGATACTGGGTTGCTCAAGCCTAGTCTGTTTCACCTGGGAACGTTTCTGTCGCGGAGTGCTATCACGCCCTACCATGTCACTAGGGGGGACAGGTTCTGGGGCCACTCCGGACCTCAAAAGTGGTGCAAGTACCGAGTCACCAAGGAGTGTCGCTGGGTCCAAACTCTTAACCCGACCACCAGCCTTGACTTTCTCCTTCCGACCCTTCCTCCGCTGGTCTGAAACCTGGGTACTAGGCTGTGACACCTGAGCGGACTGAGATCTGGTGATAGCACACGCCATCTGCTGCATCTGGCACCTCTCGAGCCACTCTTGCCCCTCCCTACTCGTGTCGGCCGCCCTCTCGGCAACGACTAAGGGTGGAACCTCGGAAGTAGGCACCGCAAAGTCGTTACCGAGAAGGAGGTCGACCCCCTCAACTGGCAATTTCTCTACAATCCCCACATCCAACTCCCGTGTCACACCATCCACCACAAGCTCCATTCTCACCAGCGGGTAAGGCCGCACAGCATTGATGCCTTGAACCACTACAACCCGAGCTGCATTAATAGGCTTACCAGTGAAGTTCTTAAGTAACGTCTGGGAGGCACCCGTATCACGCAACAACTCAAGCCTATGTTCCACACCAGCCCACCTCACAGTGCCATGTCCCCTATGACCACAAAAAGCATCTCGGACGGGTAGCGAGCCCTCCTTATGCTTCTTCACCGACTGTGACTTCGCAACCGACGATTTACCCTGGGCAAACGCGGAAGACCTCAAAGACACCCCGATGTTGCTCACTAGAGACACCACCGCTGTAGACTGTGTGCTCGGACAAGAGCGTGCAATATGCCCCTTCTTATGGCACTTAAAACACTCCACCTCACTCCTTGACTTCCCCTGGGGTGGGGAAGGGCCCTGGCCTTTCTTTAACGAGAAGGATTTCGACTTGGATTCAAAATTGGCAACAGTGCTCTTAGTAGGATAATTTATTGTATCATTAGTTCGGGGGGGTGGGGTGGTACGCCCCTTGTTACCTGACCCAGCTCTCTGGGCAGACCCGCACCCACGAATTAACGACAACCTGAGGTCAGCCAACTCAGCCGCCTCCTGCAGAGTTTTAGGTTGCTTTTCTTTCAGGTTAAGAGTCAAGTCCCCACCAGTGCATTTAAAGAATTGTTCTAACAACACTAATTGCTTCACCGCATCAAAAGTAGTTGCTTTCTCCGACCTCAACCAATTCTCAAACGCATCTGATAGTTCTCTAGCGTGTTCCTGGAAAGTACTCTCCTTTCGCTTAGTTACAGCCCTAAACTTCAGCCTATAGGTCTCTGGCTGCAACTCATACGCCCTCAGGACAACCTCTTTCAACGCCTCATAATTCACACAGGAATCTAGGGGCAAAGCATCGTACGCCTTGAGTGCTTTCCCCGTCAATCGTGAAGAAACAAGGGCTGCCCACTTCTCCTCGGGCCATTGGTGCTCCCGGCACTTTTTCTCAAAACGGAGAAAGAATTCTGTAACTCCTGACTCATCAAACACTGGAACCAACTTTAGTAGATGCGACAGGGACTGGTCATGGGGTCGACCCCCCTAGACGAAACGGTTCCCCGTCACCTCTATACAAGTTTTCTCTAGGTCAACATCGGCACAATACCTTGCAGACTCATACTTGAGCTCAGCCTCATGCTTTCGCTGCTCGAGCTCAGCCTGTCGCTCCTGCTGCTTAACCCTTAAAGATCGGGGTCGGACTTAAGTCCGAAACGAGAAAATTGGACTAAATAGCGGGGTCGGACTTAAGTCCGTGGGCGTATTCCCGCCCTAATTTAGGTGGAAAGCGAACCTTGGTGGTCAGGCGGTGTACTACAAGGTCCCACCCACACATCCCCACTGCGTGACCATAACTCAGTAACCCTCAAACAGCCGTAATGGAAGGTCAAGATTTGCCCGTGTCCGATTCGGTGGCCCCTACTGCGTCGCGCCACCCTACTCATCACTCATCACGGCCCACTCATCACGCCCGGCTCACCGCCCAGGAACTAGATATCATACTGAACTCTTCAGAACTTGCTAATAGGCTGTTGAATGAAACCATTGAAGGTCTGGGTGAGAGTTTTGATAGTGTGGATGACTCGGAAGACGAAAATATGCCGATCATAGGCTTTCACCCCAAGCATAATTTGCGTGTCGAAAATGTTGTGGTTGATGTTGCACAGACCGTTGAGCAAAATGGAGACGTTCCTGACGAAGAACATACTGGTGTGGGTGTTGGTAAGTACAATTTACATTTTATAATTGCTTGAAAGTTTGATTGCAAGCATTTTATCACCTTACGAGCGGGTGGTGGAGTATATTTCACTGTGCCGGCCAGCGTTTTTTTTTTTTTTACCCTAAATGGGGTTGTTTCCGTGCTCTTTTTCATGCATAAACAAGACCCAGAGCATAATACAAGTATGTATCCCTGAAAGGGCGTAAATTGAGCTTTCCAATGACACCTGAACCATCCTTCTACGATAGGAGTGACAGTTCATTATTGTTTAGATTAACTTTAAATATACCTTCTTCTAGTTTGCATTAAATCATTGCAGTGATTTAATTAAGATCTCTATCTTTTCCTAGTATACCTTATTACCGTAATTGTATGTTGTTGTGATCAGGCTGTATCAGAGATCATCAGCCTGTAGTAGTAGTGCACTTATACTGAGTTATAGGATACCCCGTTATCGCAGATTTAACTCTGGAGGGTATAGGTGTTTTTGTGCGCCGGCATTATAAGTTCAGGGGTTGGATCTAGTGTTACCGTTGTGGCTGTGTGCTTTCCTAGTCCAATGATTAAGAGCCCTTGTTTTATACGAGCCCCGGTCGTAACAGAAACTACACCAAATGCGACTTGACCTGGTATGGTCAACAATCTCAAAAGCAATTTGCACTTACATGCTACCTGGGGTAAATTGTATAAATAGGCCGGCCTGGCGGGTCTGTCATCAGTTGACCTTCCGATATTCTACAAGCTGCATCTCCACAGTATCCACACCATCACCATGCCAAAGAGATTCCTGAAGAAGGCTGGCACCAAGGCAAGCACCAACCTCCAGCCACCAGCGGACCAGGACCTCTTCGCTACCCAAGCACAACCTGAGATGTCTCAGTCATTGCTACAAACTCAGGTAGTGAAGGAGAGCGAGGCCCTGCAGGAGGAGATTGCACGGGAATCGGAGGGGGTGTCCACCCACTCCAACTCCCACACTCAGAGGGAGGATCAGGTGTTACAACAGACATTGCCGTCAAGTTCAGCCTCGCTGAGTTTACCCAACGAAAACGAATTGCTGAGTGGTTAGCCTCGGAACCAGTGTTTAAGAGAGGGAGGCCATCATGTCTCCACCACTTCCCGGTAAGTATAATATATCCCGCCTGAAACCACCTTACCATATTGTGTAAACGATTGCATCCCATGCATTATTCTACAGATATTTTCACAGCAATTGTTCCGAGGAACTTGCTTCAATTGTGCCGCCTCTCCACATCTTTCCCCGTAGAACTAGGGCAGCTGAGAGCGCCCATGAATTTACACTTTCTCCTCCACAATGCAGAACTTCTGCTTATCAAAATTCATTTATCCCTAGAACTACTACTCTTTGGAATTCACTTCCCTGGAGTTGCTTTCCACAAACTTACAATCTACAAAAGTTTAAATCCAGTTGTTACAAACATTTTATGAATGGAGGATGCCTTTAGGCACATGGATCTTTTTGTTTTATCTGTGTTTTTCCTTCCTCCGATGATTGTCTCTTTAAAAAAAAAAAAAAAAAAAAAAAAAAAAAAAAAAAAAAAAAAAACATCAATAATTACCATTACCGCATGAGCCATTACCATTAATTTTGTATTTTTGCATAGTAAGAGAGTTTGGTGGTGTCTACCCTTTTTGGTGCTGGAATCTTATGTAAAACTGATCTTATTGTCACCTTGATATAAGCATTATGATATTATGATTTTGACAAATAGCTTTTGTGATGTTAACCACTCCGTTAGAACCGCATGGCTTGTCCTACAGTGACTCGCTAGGATCGCCAGGGCAGTGAATGTGGCTACAGTTGATGTATTATTGTGTGCTTTATTTCATATGAAAGCTCGTGTCATGGGCAGTCCAGAAAGGCTCTTTGTTTTCGCCCATGTCAAGGCTTTATATATTTAATTGCAAAGTATATGTTTTATCATTAAGTAGAAATGATAGGATTTTAGAGAGAGAGAGAGAGAGAGAGTAGAACAGAGTGAGAGGAGGCGCGCAGTGTTTTTTGCCATGTTCGATGACGTCACAGCTGGCTGGCCTCTTGGGGATTGGTTGGAGGAGTTTTTTACCATGCTTGGTGACGTCATGTTTGGCTGGCTTCTTTGCCATTGGCTGAAGGAATTGTTACCGCTTTGTCTACGTGGTGCGAGCTAGTGCTAGTATATATACAGCTCTCTTGCTACTCTCTCCCTCAGATCTGGTTTCTAGAACGCATCCCTCTTATCCCTTTGATACCTATCCCCCTCACTGCACCTGAGAACCTTTTCCTCTGCCTATCTCTCTCATTTTCCATATCTTTCACCACCTTTTATTAATATTATACCCCCTCTGGTTAACTCTGCATAATCAGCTTAATGCTGGCCAGTTGTATTGTGCGTTAAGGTCTTATATAACCCATGTATGTTAGTTGTTAAGATAAGTTGATCACGAAGCATTGGTTGGCATTCATATTGTTCAGTACCACTTCCTATAATTATTAGTGTTCTGCTGGATTAGATAATGCTAGACTAGGAGTCTGATACTATAAGGTATTGTTTCCGATGGGTGCTGGCTTTAGTTAAAAGCTGCACGACATACCTGAGAACTGGAGTTGATTGGGTAAATTCTAGTCTGTGTGCCATTGAGAGTAGAGCATGCACAAATGAGGGCTTTTTGCCTATACCATTCTGCATTGTTCTAAGCTCGTTGTTTGTCTTTGAGGTACGCCAGAAGAACGCTTAATACTTCGGTATTAAGGTTTCTAAAGAGAGCTACCCTTCATTATAACGTAATATTTGACGCACAGACTTGAGATTTGCACTAGGCTATGCGGCATGCCATGCACACCAGTATCTCGTATCATTGACTCTAGCTAGACTTTATCAGTCACAGTAGACATTAAGTATATTAAACCAATTACTCTTTTTATGCATACCCGTTTATGATTACACAAGCATTTCGCAGCCTAGTTTGATGTATTGAGACACAAACGACTTAGGCTCATTTTGTTGATAGGAATACTGCATTGTCGTGGCGATTATTATTGTTGTAGCATTTAGGATATTCTTGGCTCCGACTGCATTATATATCCTGCCTTTTTGTGTGCATAGCCTGCACGAGCATTGTTCCGTTGCCTGCCTTTTTGGGTTCCATTTCCGATTCGAGCATCTTGATAGCATCTAACATTTAAAGAAGATTCCGTGTTGGTGTTGAAGGGCTTTAGTGCACTTTCTTTCATGCAGGAGTGCCTGACATTTATTGATTAAAGTAACGTAAGCTGTAACTTCCCTTACCACCTTACTTTGCATACCATAACCAAGCACCTTCGGTTATAGGTAGTAATAGGCTGTTTTCACATAACATTAAGCCTAGAGTAGACGCACATTTATTGAGAGTTTAATAACCTATTATTGCATATAGAACTCTGTAGAGTATTTGTGTTCTTTGTTCACTGGGAATATACATCAGAGGTTGGATCTAGTGCTTTCCGTTGTAGCATTTATGCCATTACTAGTCCAATGAATAAGAGCCCTGATATATTTAAACCTCAGTCGTAACACTTTGAACACAAACTATATCATACATTACCAAGTGTGTTTCATCATTATTTCTTTTCTGTCTTTTCAGCAACACATAATATGATGTCATGGTTGACGAACATGAGAACGCGATACCTGAAAGCGCTTTGCAGACAGAGTACTGCCAGCCGAACAAAAAACACCAATACCCTCCAGAGTTCAATCTGCTATAACGGGGTATACAAGAACTCGGTACTAGTGTTCAACAACAGACTAATAAAGAGACAGGAATTATCTAGTCTGGTCAACAATCAAACAATGAAGTAAGAAACAACAACACAAAAGAATAGTGTTGGCCGAAGCCGAAGTAATCCACCCTTGACTAAGAACTTAACCTCTGAAGTGCGCATGGGGGTAATTGGAAACGTCCCCCTGTGCTGACGTATTTGAGGTGTTTCTGTCACTAAAATATTCATTGTGCCATTAATAGCATTAATACTTATCCATATGCGCCTATTATGGGTTGATTATAAAGGTATTAACCTGAAACAACAATAAAACGAGTGAAAACAGCGTTTGGATGGTCAAAATCGGAGATATAACCCGCGAGTTGTATAATGTATGGGTGAGGCAAACTGCTTTCCCGCCAATTTCCCCCAAGGCCACTGAGACACAGTCGATCGATACTCTCTCTCTCTCTCTCTTGCACTCGCTTGCCATCAGTGATGACAACACCCTGCTTGCAACTCGCTAATGTTAGCACGAAAATATACCTCAGAATAAGGGAATAACAGGGAAAATAGGTGATAACTGAAGGAGAGGAGGAAAGTGGGGAAGGAGGGGAGGTAGAGGACTGAGATTGTGCATGGCCCAGGGGCCAAAAAAAATAAAAAAAATAAAAAAATAAAAATATATATATATATATTTTTTTCGATGTCAAAAGTTTATTTATTTTTCACTCACTCATAAGAGTCTCCCCGCAGTCCGCCGGGGGAACTCTTAAGAGTCTCCCCGCAGTTCCCGGGTTAAGAAGTCCTCCACCCTCTACTTCGGATCGGCACTATTACGTTACGTTAATTAATAGTCCTTAAGCATCGAGCAAGGAATCTTCTGAAATAAGTTAGATGCTTCTCGGATGCTCGTAAGAAGTACGTATCGATTTTGAACAGTAATTCAATAAGCAAAAACACTGGCAATTAAATACTATTAAAGGTTTAAATTGGCATAAGAATAATTAAAAGAATATGCAATAGTAAATGGCAAACATTAAAAAGAAGTACTCCACAAATGCAACGGCAATAGCCTACTCGGATTGTGCTCGTGGGCCACTAATCACTAAAGTAGCCAAGCTTGCAACACATGAAATCAATAGTGCATAAACAATATCATACATAAGGAAAGCTTCAATACTATTCTGTATCTACTAATCGAGTAAAGTCTAGCTGGGGTACTGTGGGCAAAAGGTAGCAGTGACTGAGCAAAAACGGCTCGTAGCCTAGCGAAGTCCTCACAACTGTTTAAAGTATTACGTTAAAACTAACAAGTGCACTTTGAGAAATCCAGATCCCTTGTATCTGGTTTTCTCCCGGCTCCTTGACAAAGTAAAAACAAACTGTTAATAAAATACAGGGTGGTTAGGCTCTTGCCCTCACGCACTGTAAATTATTAACTCAACACAGTCAGCCGCGAAGACAACCTAGGCTTCACTGAACCGAAACGAGTATGCAGGTTTATGGCTTAACCACTGCATCAAACAACAACTCGTAACACAGAAAAGCCTTACCCCAGTCTAGCATTACCTAGACCAGCAGAAAACAGGAATAATAATAATAACACACAGGGAAATGCATATACAAGTGCAACAAACATAAATCAATCCTATTCTAAGTTAACCCTTCCAAAATAGGGCTATCTAATAGGCAAGTATCTCGTGAGAACTCAAGCGATAATACGTTGGCTGACTAGCTCTGCACCAACGGGACCATGGAAGTTAAACAGGCAGGGAAAAGAGGAGATAAGAATGTAAGGTAGTAGAGAAAGTTCACATCAGTCAGAAGAATATATATAGTTAGCAAGGGAAATGAGAAGTCGCTCTGCCTAATGAGTTCTGATGAAAAAATGGCTAGACTTCCCTTTTTATACCCGGCCCTCTAGTGAGCCCAACGTGAACTACTAAGGACCGCCCACTGACAACCATTACGTAATTTCTCTCTCTCCTCTGGGATAGACAAAGGCTCCCCTAGCACTGAGGGGGGGGGGGGGGGTGCTAGTGAGTTAGGCCCACCTCCCGCCTGGTGTACCCACTGACCCCCAACTGTGGCTGTTTCTCTTCCCATCATTACAAATAAGTTTTACACACAATACTTATAACTAATGATATAAAATAGAACTCGTTGACTCAGATGAAAACAAAATACATATTCATAATACTTATAGTACAACGGCTCACATGAACTAAGTTAGGAAACTCTACATAGACTACAGCCAAAGTTCCTGCTGACGATCCTAGCGAGAGTGGGGCATGACTAGGCGTTCTGTACAGCATGCTCACACTGGACATGCGTCACACCTCACACAGTCAACCTCACACAGTGAATCTCACACAATCAACCACACACAGTCAACCACATAGTCAACCTCACACAGTCCACCTTACACAGTCAATCTCACACAGTCCACCTCACACAATCAACCTCACACAGTCAACTTCATGCAGGCAACTTCACAGTCTACCTCACACAGTCCGCCTCACACAGTCAACCTCACTGTACCTCCCTCACTCGGTCTCTCTCAGCCAAATTATCTGGGTCTTCATTCTACGATTGGTCATATTTAGGTGATCACACTTGGCCAACATTGGAACTTGTGACGCCTGCCAGCGTTGGCAGAATCGCCTCCCGGTAGCCACTAGCACTCGCCAGGGCAGTGAAATGGGCTACAGTCTGTCTACAATGTTGTACTTTCTTTCTTGTGAATCGTCATGTCACAGGCAGGGTAGAAGTGGTCTTTGTTTTCGCCTGTGACAATGCATTGTATTTTATATCATGAGTTGAACGTAAGATGCATTGTAGTGAAGGAGAGAGAGAGAGCGAGCGAGCAGGGTGGGCGAGGTGAGTGTTGCTTTTCCTCCTCCTCCCTCCTCCCTCCCGGAGGAGTTGTTCGCCCGCGTGGTCTTTTCTCTCGGTTTTGATTGGCTGGTGGTTCCTGGCGCCTTCTGCAGGCCTGCTGCCGGGTGACGTAGCGGCCTAGGATTGGCTGACCACCGTGCCTTTGTGTGGGATCCTGGAGGGGTCCAGAGGAGCTATTCTCCTCAGACTCAGCTCAGAGCTTTCCTGACTAGCATACCCTTCACATGTCCCTTGCCCCCCTGTCTCCCGACTTCTACCTATAGAGCACTTTCTCTCTCTCTCAACTTCTTACCTCTCATTGTTCTACTCTATTTAATATCATAACTTCCCTTTGGTTCTGCACGATTTCATATATCGGCCATCATATTATATGCTGAAGCTCTCAGACCAACCTTTAACTGTCTTCGTGGTACGATGTATAAGGTGTTGATTTTCGGTGTGAACATCCTGGGTTCGAATCCACGGACTGCCACATGTGTTTGTAAATTTCATTAATCGATTTTAGGACTATGGTTGGTTGTTGGAAGGAACATAATAACACATGTTTAGTTAGGCATTTTGGAAGGGTTACCAATTTTGTCTGTAGAGGTTGACACACTCACGGTGTCTCCCGTCCTGTATCTTGGTGGTCTGCTGGGGGATTTAATGCTAGACTGGGATAAGGCTACTGGTGTTGTGATTTCCATGTGTACTAGGTTTTGTTGAACCTGTACAATCGCAACGGAGACGTGGGAAGCCTAGGTGGTCTTTCTGACTGTGTACCTTGTGAGTTTAGCACTGTGTTGCGAGTGAGGGCTTTTGCCTCTGCCACCCAACACTGTGCTAACTCGTTTGCTTTGACTTTGAGAGGGTCGCCAGGAGAGAACCAGATACTAGCGATCTGGATCTCTCAAGAGAGCACCCCGTCAATTAACGTAATTTGCCCGCACAGCCTTAAGGACTTCGCTAGGCTACGAGCCGCTTGCTCAGCCATTGTTTCCTAGCCTACTACATCCCAGCTAGACTTTATTCGCCTAGCAGACACCAGATTTAGATTATAAACTCTTTCTGTTATGTATGCATTATTATTCACGGCATTTATTAGTCTAGGTTGTTGTTGAGTTGCACAACCCTAGTAGGCTGTTTCGTTGATGAGGAAGTACTTCTTTTGCTGTTTGAGTTCCTACTATTGCGCAGTTATTATTCCCATGCCAGTTAACCCTAATTATGTCCTTACAATTGTCATATCCTGTTCCTGCTTTATACTTCAGTTCAAAATCCGATACGATCATCTTAACCTAGCATCAGACTTTCTTCAGAAGATTCCTGCTCGATGCTTTGGGACTTTCGTTCACTTTCTTTAGTATAGGAGTGACAGTTCATTATTGTTTAGAGTAACTTTAATTATACTTTCTTCTAGTTTGCATTAAATCATTGGAGTGATTTAATTAAGATCTGTATCTTTTCCTAGTATACCTTATTACCGTAATTGTATGTTGTTGTGATCAGGCTGTATCAGAGATCATCAGCCTGTAGTAGTAGTGCACTTATACTGAGTTATAGGATACCCCGTTATCGCAGATTTAACTCTGGAGGGTATAGGTGTTTTTGTGCGCCGGCATTATAAGTTCAGGGGTTGGATCTAGTGTTACCTTGTGGCTGTGTGCTTTCCTAGTCCAATGATTAAGAGCCCTTGTTTTATACGAGCCCCGGTCGTAACAAACTTCACACTCGGTGGACGTGATTCACTCAGCTGTGCAGGTAGTAGAGTACTGCTTGTTGCTGGAAGATCCATTACTTCTACATTATATTTTCTTCCTGGTGCATATATTAGCCGGTTAGATATTGCATTTTCTACCAGCATTGTTCATTGTGTCTATCTATCTATCTGTTGCCAGACACTTTGATCCCCGAGGGGGTCACCACAAACGAATATCCTCCATCCAGCCCATTCGTTCAATTTCCCTCGCTCCTTTCAGGGAAAGAAATGAAAACAACAACAGAAAACTACCGAATATTTTTAACCCTTAACATAATTAATGTTGATTAAGGCACACAACCCAGGCACAGAAGCAGGGTATGAACCCCAGTATAAGTGATCAATTAGTGCCTGTTGATAACTAGATCCGGAGTTACGGCATGATTGTGATTGCTTTCTTACTAATATGCTATGTTGTTATTCTTATAGTGCTAAATTTCATATTTGTCATCTACTTCCTGGAAGGCAATACAAAACCAAAACTCATTGAGATTATTTATGGAACTGAAAAGTGTAATTTGCTAGAGAAGGAGAAGTAAAAACGGAGATGGAAAATGCAGAGTTAATTGAATTACCCTCGCCTCTCTCTCCCAATCTGCCCTGACAGCCATAGTAACAACACAGTATAACGGTAACATAGGGGAGTGTTATTACAATTCTTCCCTTCCAAATTGTTTTTGTGTTATTCTACTGTGATTCTGGTGTAGTTATTATCCCTTTCCTTCCATATAATTTTGTAACGTCTCCGAAAATGTATATGCTTTCCATTATTATATTTGGGGGTGTTTGGTGTTGTGGTGAAATTAATAAAAATAAAGATTATATGTTTGGAAGTAAAAGAGTATATCTAATAAGCAAACTATTTGCATGAAGAAGTTTATTGATAAGATGAAATAACTAAGACAAAACAACTACACCTCTAATTCAATCTTATACATTTCATGCTTATTCGTAAATACCATAGAAAGGTGAATGCCCATTTACGAGAGGGTACAAGTAAACGAACAGCTATATACAAAGATTAATAATATGCCAAACCAAGTTCTTGTTTGCAATTTCACACGTTGTAAATTAGATACATAACAGGCCTGTTCCACTGAACAAAATTAATGTCCTAACATAACTCCAACATCTACACTCTACCATCACAAGCACCAACACCACTAACAACCTGTGTTACACATGATTAATAATCATATCCTACATATAAACGATAATTGAATCATATTATATAACACAAACAATCTGTAAATATAACCACAACCGTATCATCAACACACACACACTAACATCATGTAACATTACGACATTATATTGTTCTCTGCCACACATTATAGCACTCTTTGCCACACATTATATTGTTCTCTGCCACACATTATAGCACTCTTTACCACACAATATATTGTTCTCTGCCACACATTATAGCACTCTTTGCCACACATTATATTGTTCTCTGCCACACATTATAGCACTCTTTGCCAGAGCCTCCTTTATATGAACGTGTGCCATATTGAAACCATAAGGGAATAACACATAATGTACGGTATAATAATATGTATCACTATTCACCACCACCAACACTAACAATATAATTATACAGTATATATATATATATATATATATATATATATTATATATTCAAAACACGAAATTTAATAAGTACACTGACTCTATAATTGTACCGGTTAGGCTTGCTGATGAACTGCAAATAAATTTGGTAAATCTCACTGATAAACTCTAACTATTATGGATGAACCCTCGTTAAAAATGTCAACATTTCAAACTCCAACTATTAAATATTTGTCATAAACATTAATATAGCCGGCTGTTACTAAATGAAATATTTTATATGTCAGTATCTATTGCCAGACGAAATTATTCCTGAAGGGGTGGGCATGAATGAATTACCTCCATGTACCTCTGTCCTATGTCAGCCGGCGCCCCTCCTCCCATCCAATACCACTTTCACTCCTATACCGCTCAACTCCACCCTTTCACCTCACTCTCGGTCTGCTTCTTCCGCTCTGTCCTTCCATCTCACTCCCGTACACTCTCTTAGTCATTCTTTCGCTTTCCATATATTCCACTTGACTAACCCATCTCAAGGTGTTCCACTTCACACTCTCCAGAACATCCACATCCACACCACAACACTCTCATACTTCCTCTTTTGTATGTCTATCTCTTCATGTAACTTCATACGCACTTCTGAGGTAACTCATTTACACTCCTCCCACTCTTGATTTATATCTCTCCAACAACATCCATGCTTCAATCCTGTACGTCAATGTCGGGATTACCACACTAGCATACAGTGAATTATTTACTTCCATGCTCACCACCATATTCCTTGTCGCTGCTTGCAGCATTCCTACAATTATCTTCCCCTGTTGTGCCTTTTCCACCACTGTATTCTTCATGCTCCCATCTTTACTCATCACATTGCCCATTTACATTTCCAATATGGCATAATTCGGATTTTTTTGTTTACCCTAGACCATTATATGATCACTTCGTCAACCTCGATTTGCTACTTCAATATACATTTTTTTATTAAACAATTCCATAAGTAAAAATACCTTAGCATTGGGTCTACTTTCATGGTCTAGGGTCAACAAATTGAATGTCTAAGTATTTCTATGAATGCCCTGTAAAGGGATAAATGAGCTGACATAACCTGACCATTCAACCTCACCTCACAGTCTGTGATTACACCCCTTTCAAAGACCCTAACCTAACTATATATTCCCCACATTTACTTTCAGGTTCTGCGTTATGGTCTGGTTGAGGTAAATCATGCCTGGTTTAGAAAGGTTAACGTAGGTTAACTTAGGACTCGAGAAGTTAATAGTTACAGTGCGATATTGGTGCTAGTGGTAGTTGCATGTATACACTCACAATCCCTAAGAGGAAACCCTACTGGGTCGAGGTTTGGGCCGGAGATCTTGGAGCTCTATCTACTCAATAGGTCACAGTAGTTTAGGCAAGTAGTCCATCCTCAAACCCTCCTGCCTATAATCCCACCTGAATGTACCGTATGTTATTCTACACTGTACAAAGGTTCAGACACCAGTGTACCTTTCTACTTGTGTGTCTGTCTTTCTACCCAACTACTGGCTCTTTTATTCGCTTGCCTGTTTTCCATCTGCGTTTTATATCTGCCTTTCACCTCCCAATTTACTGTTCAAACATTCTCCTTGCTACTTCAATTTCACACCTCTCATTTCAAAATCATGTCTACCCATCTACCCCTGTGTCTGTCTTTCCATCTATATATCAACTTTTCACCTGCTTTTGTTACTGTCCAACTGCCTGTCTGCCACGTTGTTCACCTTTGCGCTTTCGTTTACTATATTCCAGTTAGAAATTTTAACATAGTATTAATTACTAAGTAAGAAATGTATCGATGTAATTAAATCACTATATATTTATTGAATTTATGATCCCCCTTTGTGTGGCTTACTACTCCTACAACGTATATATATATATATATATGTATATATATATATATTTTGAGTATATATCACAAATACACGTGAGCCACTAAATTGTTCTAATCTCTCAGTGGGGTTCGAACCGCCGACCGTCAGGACGATGTCTGCCGTGGTGTAGTTGATTAAAGCGTCGGCTATCGTCCTGACGGTCGGCGGTTCGAACCCCACTGAGAGATTAGAACCATATATATATATATATATATATATATATCTATATATATATATATATATATATATATATAGTAGTGGCAATAGATTCTCCTCGGGGGAAGCGGAGTCTTATAAGGGCAAGCAACACCAAGGTAAACACGAACATCTTTATTCTGGTACCGGTAACGTTTCGACATCAACATAATTATGTCATCATCAGACCTAAATCAATAAGAAATAAATTTATTAATACATTATGTTGACATTTGAAGCAAATATATTTTTAATAATAATTTAGAAAAACATAAAAAGTTAGAAATTGCGAAAAAAGAGAGATAGAAACAAACGAGGTCCTAGTACCGATCCCTGGGGTACCCCGCTACTTACATTGGTCCATTTAGATGCCTTACCGTTTATGACTACTCTTTGCTTTCTGTCGCTGAGCCAATTTTCTATCCATTTCAACACACCGTCTTGTATTCCATGCGCTTTTAGTTTTAGCAGTAAACGTTTGTGGGGAACTTTGTCAAAGGCCTTTTGAAAATCAAGGTATATAATATCTACAGCTTTACTCTCATCGTAGAGGTTGAGGATATCGTGGAAGAAGTCTAAGAGGTTTGTTAAACAGGAACGTTTTTTACGAAAGCCGTGTTGAGTATCTTTAAGTATGTTATTTTCCTCTAAGTGATTTACGAGTCTGTCTCGTATGACCGTTTCTAGCATTTTACATACAACTGAGGTTAAGCTAATTGGACGATAGTTACTGGGTAGGGATTTGCTGCCTTTTTTGAATATCGGTGTTACGTTGGCTAGCTTCCACTGATCAGGCATAGTTCCAGACTGCAAGGATTTATTGAATAGTAATGTCAGTGGTTTGGAGAGCTCATCCTTAGCTTCCTTTAGAACTCTAGGCGAGATTGTATCAGGTTCAGGCGTTTTATTTACCTTGAGTTTATCTAAACAATTCAATACTTCTCTCTCTGTAATGGTGATATTGCTTAGAACATCTGAATTATCAGTCTGAATCGGCGATGGTGTAGGGATATCACTGAGGTCTTCTGTTGTAAAAACTGATGCAAAGAAGGTATTGAGGGCATTACTCATTTGTACTTCGTCTTTGGTGTATTCTCCATTTTCATCGACTAACGGTCCAACAGTTGAAGTAACTACTTTTTTCTTTCTGATATAACTATAGAATTCTTTCGGGTTTGTTTTACTTTGATTCGCAATATGTAACTCTAAGGTCTTTTTACTTTGCTTAATTAACTTTTTGGCTTTGCGTCGTAGCTCTACAAATTTCACCCGTTCTTCGTCATTTTGTGAGGATTTTAATCTATCATTAGCAATATTTTTAGCAAGCAGGCAGTTTGAAATATCTTTATTCCACCATTTGGGCTTATTATTATGGCCTGGACGCCGTATTTTCGATGGTATGCAGTCTTGCACTGCTTTTAGGTAAGTGGTTTCGAATAACTTCCAAGATGTATTTATGTCGTTATTGTTAATTAAAAAGCTCCAGTCAGTTTCTTTAAACATAGCTCTAAGTTTATGGAAGTTGCTTTCTTGAAATTAGGGACTTTTTCGATGCTACTATTTGGTTTGTTACTAGTAAACTTTAAGGTGAAAGTTATCGTACGATGGTCGCTGTTACTGAATTCATCACCAACATTCAAATTCTCTATTAATTCTTCTTTTGTTGCAAGTACAATGTCAAGAACGTTATTACCACGGGTCGGTGTTCGAACAAATTGATAAAGCGAACTCTCTTGCAAGTTCGTATACAAGTCATGTCCGGAGTGTGTAGTAAGAGTATCGCCCCACTTGGTCACAGGTAAATTAAAGTCGCCAAAAATTACGGTATCTTGTGAGTTACTTACATCTGCAATTTGTTCGTAAATTTCTCGGTCAGTTTGCACTGATTGAGCTGGAGGTCTGTATATTAACGCAAGTATTATTTTTGTACCTTTATTATTCTTTATTAGCACAAAAGATGTGTCGGGAGAGCGAGAGAGAGAGGCAGAAGACCACTACAGTCGAGAATCGTGTAACCCACGTTGTGTGTATAGAGACTCAATTTGAGAATGCAATTACATATAACATGTATCAATTCTGAATAAGTATTAAATGTTTGCCATAGTAAGCATGTGCAATGATGGTTTATCTATAACTTACAAGACATGAGAACAAGTGTGGCTAATCACTAACTGGCAGCAAGAGGAGTAAGGTGGAGAATTTGGGGATAGTTTGGGGTGGAGGGCTTGGACTTCCCACCTTCCACCTGCCCAGAGTGGAGGGGGGGAAGGAAGGACCCAACCCTGAGCAGTTTTTAGTATGCTTGAGTGTACAGTTGGTCAAAGTTCCAGCTGACCCACCCTCGCTCTGGGGCTCGCAGAATTATCTGGCAATACTGGTGTAGGAAGGAGGTGTGTCTTACAAAGATTGGGATTGGTAGATCTGATTTCGGCTATGTCATTGTTAGAATATATACTAAACAAGGGAAAGTAAGCCTATCTCAAATAAAAATGCATGCATCGCTATGTATGATCCCGAACATTCACCCAAAGTTCGTAGATTTGCTTAAATATTCAAGTTATTATATCCACTGATTGGCAACGCATATAAAACCTGCTGGCTGCCACAACATACTTTACTCGATTATATATGAATACATATTTCTGTTTTATTGGTGGCTGCTTAATGAAGGAGCATTTAGTCTTCACAACGTGAACATTTACATAGTCTTAATTTGCAGCAATATGCAAGACAGACACAGATAACACATTAATGGCAAGTGGTATCCCTGCACCACTACACCAGTATTGCCAGCTAATTCTGCGAGCCCCAGAGCGAGGGTGGTTCAGCTGGAACTTTAACCAACTGTACATATCGTGCACTTTTTGAAGTTCCTAATACACGTCTACCGTATATACACCATTTCTATGATGTGCAATGATTATATTTCAGTCTCACTTATGTTGATTATACTACTTCCATGGAGTACAGATGGTATCATTACACTTTTCCAATTATGCCTTCTCAACCATTACTCTATTACAATTACTCTTGCTATTACTGAATATGTAACATTTGCTAATTTCTCGTTTTTATGTTATTTCATTCTTTTGTTGTTTAAGGGGAAATATTTATTATTTTTTATGGACCCCTTTTCCTTAATTAATGTTTAGCCCAATTTGTTATGAGATTTAAAGACGTGCGCCCCATTAGTTCGTTCTTATCTAGGTGGCGACTTTTTCCTGGAAAGCGATAGCGAGCCTGTAATTTAGGAGGAACCGGACTTTGGCCAGAACAAAATTCTACTGAAAACCTTTACTAATTTACTAGTATTACAACTAATTACACCCGACCTACCCCTAGCTCCAACACAACATGGCTTTAGGCCACTGCACTCCACAAACACTCTTCTCACAGACCTTACACAAAGAGCTTTTGACGGCATCAACTCAGCTAGACCACCACACAGATCACTATTAGCCACACTCGACATTAGTAAAGCCTTCGATGCCATCCCCCGCCACAACCTAACAAACAAAATCTACAACACAAACATGCACAACAACACAAAAAGGTGGCTGGCTAACTTCCTAGCAGGCAGATGTGCACACGTATCTTTTGCCGGTCAGTCATCTAAAATCAGAAACTTTCCAAACGGAGTCCCACAAGGATCCGTCCTATCGCCCGCACTCTTCAATCTGTACATGCACGATATAACTACACCCAATACGCCCCAAATAAACTTAGCCTCCTATGCAGATGACATAACACTCACATGCACACACCATGACCCAAGAAGAGCAACAGATCTCCTTCAACCCTATCACAACACACTACATGGCTGGTGCACTACAAACAGACTTAATCTAGCTCCAGCCAAATCCACCGCAACCCTGCTCACAAGCTGGACAGGTGAACACGAATACATCCCTCAACTCACCATAAACAACACACCCCTAACACATACACACACACCCAAAATCCTAGGAGTAACATATGATACTCATATGACATTCAAACAGCACACCACAAACATTAAAAAGAAACTGACACCCAGACTTAACGCCCTCAGGTCACTTGCTCACACAAAATTTGGACACAACAAAGAAACTACCACCACAGTATATAAACAATACATAAGATCAGTGATGGAATACGCAAGCCCAGCCTGGGCTTCTAACCTAGCTGAAACACATCATAAGACCTTACAGACTATTCAAAACAAAGCCCTGAAGATCATTACAGGCTGCACAGCTACTGCACCCACAGATCACCTACATCAAGAAACCAAAATCCTCAAAGTCAAAGACCATCTGGACATGAGAGGCACTCAATTCCTGGCAGCAGCCTCCACGAACCAAGACCACCCACTAAACTACATGGCAACACACCCACAGACACCAAGAAATATCAAAACAACACCCAGCACACGGTATCACACACAATTATTGTCCTCTCTCCCTCCCTGCCCACCCCGAACCAACTTCCAGAAGCACATCCATACTCATATCTCTCGCCAATCCATCCACTCACTCACAGACAACACGCAGCTGCATGCACGACCTCCCGAAATCCATCCTTCCGAATCCTCCCTCCCTCGCGTGGACAGAGTCCACCTGGCCAGGCTGAGATGCGGACACCATCCAGCTCTCCTGAGCTATCAGAAGAGACTGGATGACTCCGTTATCGACGCCTGCCCGGGATGTAACACTGCACCCCATACCATTAAAAACATCATAGAAGACTGCATTTCACACAACCACTTACGCCAACAAGTTAATCTACACTCAATGAGAGGTCTGTGGGAAAGCCCGATCATGGCCATGGCCTTCCTCAGGGACTCGGGGCTGTTCGGCCAGGCAGCTTAGGGAACAACAACAACAACAACAACAACTAATTTAGGGCGGGTGCCCAACCCCGAAAAGGGTTGAAATAGGGGAGCTATCCCCCCGCCAAAGGCGGCTTTCTAGGGCCTTTCCTAGCTGATGCTGAGAGGATTGGGTTCTAGTCATGTGGTGATGGGCTGGTCTATCAGAGTGAGAACTGAGCGATCTCTGCCATACCCATAGCTTACTCTGACTGTTCCTTTTGCTTGTATATTTTCTGGATCTCAAGTGACGGCGTCTCTTGCGTGGATTGACCTCCTAATCTACCAAGATTGGAAGCCAAAGCGTCACATCTTTCCTTTGCCCCTCAACTTTCTCTTCATAATTGCTGAGGGGCACAGGGCCCTGGGTGGGGCTTTGGTTTCCCGGGCATTTCCGCACCCTCCTCAGCTCCCCGCCGTGGAGTGGCTGCGGTCACCCAGGCTTTATTGTGGTCGGCGGGGAGGGTTTTGTGGGGGCGCTCGGTTGTGGCCTTGGCCTTGCTCGGGGCCTTGGGGCTGTTCGGCCAGGCAGCTTGGGGAAAAACAACAACAACAACAACAACTAATTTATCTCGAAGGGGGTCTTTGGGGTATTTATTTTAAAGTTTGATGGAGACCTAGGGAGTAAATGAAAACTAATATATGTACTGGTATTTAAAAAAAAAAAAATACACAGTATATATATATATATATATATATATATATATATATATATATATGTATATATAGTATATATATATATATATATATATATATATATATATATATATATATATATATATACAGTATATAACGTCCCCTTAAATACATTTCCTTTATTTTCCAATTAATGTCCTAAATACTTGATTGTTCAGTTACTTTCACTCCATCTAATGTGTCAGTTATTATAGGATCTCTACTGAGGGCTGCAATGTGAGATATGAGTGTATAAGATCACACAAAGACTGCACCGAACTGGAGGCTCATAATCAGTGTGTAATGATCTTTTTGCTTACTATTTTTAAATTGCCTTTTGTCTACATATTTTTCGAACACGTGTATTATGCATATGATAATTATGACCGATGACATTGGAAGGTGGAAGCGATTCATTCCAGGCCAGCCCATTGGGGAGCAAGTCGTCTGTATTTTGATATACAAAAGGTATATAAATTGTTGATAATAATATAACCTCATCAATTTGGTATATTAGCAGTAGTAATAAATCCTTTATATATAAGGATAGAAAGGTATTCAATATACCAAATTATCTTATATACTTTAATGTTATACTATATACTCAGGCACATACTTTAAAGGGGGATGGGCCGGTTTTCTGGATCACTTTCTCCCTCAAGTTGAGCCCCATTAGTTTTCAGATGTTAAGATGTTTGCCCCATTACTTAGTCGATTTTAAGACCTTTTGCCCCATTTCTTCGTCAATATTTAGACGTTTCGTGCTATTTAGGTGTCGATTTTTTCCCTGGCGAACGATAGTGAGCCTGTATTGTTGGAAGAACTGGCCTTCGGCTAGGAAATTTTTCTACCGAAAAATATACAAATTAATCTAGAAGAGGGATCTAATGGATGTTTTTTTCAATTTGATGGAGGTATAGGGAGGAAACTAAGAAAATCATAAAAAGATCAATAAAAAGACAAATAAACGGCCTATCTCCCCTTAATATTACCTGTCTATTTATATACAGGTAGGTACGACTTAAGCCAAATAAACGGCCTATCTCCCCTTAATATTACCTGTCTATTTATATACAGGTAGGTACTGTTACGACTGAGGTTCAAATATATCAGGGCTCTTATTCATTGGACTAGTAATGGCATAAATGCTACAACGGAAAGCGCTAGATCCAACCTCTGATGTATATTCCCAGTGAACAAAGAACACAAATACTCTACAGAGTTCTATATGCAATAATAGGTTATTAAACTCTCAATAAATGTGCGTCTACTCTAGGCTTAATGTTATGTGAAAACAGCCTATTACTACCTATACCGAAGGTGCTTGGTTATGGTATGCAAAGTAAGGTGGTAAGAGAAGTTACAGCTTACGTTACTTTAATCAATAAATGTCAGGCACTCCTGCATGAAAGAAAGTGCACTAAAGTCCTTCAACACTAACAAGGAATCTTCTTTAAATGTTAGATGCTATAAAGATGCTCGTATCGGAAATGGAACCCAAAAAGGCAGGCAGCGGAACAATGCTCGTGCAGGCTATGCACACAAAAAGGCAGAATATATAATGCCGTCGGAGCCAAGAATATCCTAAACACTACAACAATAATAATCGCCACGACAATGCAGTGTTCCTATCAACAAAACAGAGCCTAAGTCGTTTGTGTCTCCATACATCAAACTAGGCTGCGAAATGCTTGTGTAATCATAAATGGGTATGCATAAAAAGAGTACTTGGTTTAATATACTTAATGTCTACTATGATTGATAAAGTCTAGCTAGAGTTAATGATACAAGATACTGGTGCGCATGGCATGCCGCATAGCCTAGTGCAAATCTCAAGTCTGTGCGTCAAATATTACGTTATAGGGAAGGGTAGCTCTCTTGAGAAACCTTAATACCGAAGTATTAAGCGTTCTCCTGGCGTACCTCAAAGACAAACAACGAGCTTAGAACAGTGCAGAATGGTATAGGCAAAAAGCCCTCATTCGTGCATGCTCTACTCTCAATGGCACACAGACTAGAATTTACTCAATCAACTCCAGTTCTCAGGTATGTCGTGCAGCTTTTTCCTAAAGCCAGCACTCATAGGAAACAATACCTTATAATATCAGACCCCTAGTCTAGCATTATCTAATCCAGCAGAACACTAATAATTATAGGAAGCGGCAATATGAAGGCCAACCAATGCTTCGTGATCAACTTATCTTAACAACTAACCTACATGGGTTATATCAGACCTTAACGCACAATACAACTGGCCAGCATGAAGCTGATTTTGCAGAGTTAACCAGAGGGGGTATAATATTAATAAAAGGTGGTGAAAGATATGAAAAAAGAGAGAGGTAGGCAGAGGAAAAGATTCTCAGGTGCGGAGCGGGGGACAGGTAGCAAGGGATAAGATAGATGCGTTCTAGAAACCAGATCTGAGGGAGAGAGTGGCGAGGAACTGTATATATACTCGCCTGCTTGCTAAAAAATTTGCTAACGATTGATTAAAATCCTCACAAAATGACGAAGAACAAGTGAAATTTGTAGAGCTACGACGCAAAACCAAAAAGTTAATTAAGCAAAGTAAAAAGACCCTAGAGTTACATATTGCGAATCAAAGTAAAACAAACCCGAAAGAATTCTATAGTTATATCAGAAAGAAAAAAGTAGTTACTTCAACTGTTGGACCGTTAGTCGATGAAAATGGAGAATACACCAAAGACGAAGTACAAATGAGTAATGCCCTCAATACCTTCTTTGCATCAGTTTTTACAACAGAAGACCTCAGTGATATCCCTACACCATCGCCGATTCAGATTGATAATTCAGATGTTCTAAGCAACATCACCGTTACAGAGAGAGAAGTATTGAATTGTTTAGATAAACTCAAGGTAAATAAAACGCCTGGACCTGATACAATCTCGCCTAGAGTTCTAAAGGAAGCTAAGGATGAGCTCTCCAAACCACTGACATTACTATTCAATAAATCCTTGCAGTCTGGAACTATGCCTGATCAGTGGAAGATAGCCAACGTAACACCGATATTAAAAAAAGGCAGCAAATCCCTACCCAGTAACTATCGTCCAATTAGCTTAACCTCAGTTGTATGTAAAATGCTAGAAACGGTCATAAGAGACAGACTCGTAAATCACTTAGAGGAAAATAACATACTTAAAGATACTCAACACGGCTTTCGTAAAAAACGTTCCTGTTTAACAAACCTCTTAGACTTCTTCCACGATATCCTCAACCTCTACGATGAGAGTAAAGCTGTAGATATTATATACCTTGATTTTCAAAAGGCCTTTGACAAAGTTCCCCACAAACGTTTACTGCTAAATCTAAAAGCGCATGGAATACAGGACGGTGTGTTGAAATGGATAGAAAATTGGCTCAGCGACAGAAAGCAAAGAGTAGTCATAAACGGTAAGGCATCTAAATGGACCAATGTAAGTAGCGGGGTACCCCAGGGATCGGTACTAGGACCAATTCTCTTTCTAATTTACATCAACGACATAGATGAGGGTCTCACCTGTACAATCTCAAAATTTGCTGACAATACAAAAATTGCAAATAGCGTACTCTCAAAAGATCAAGTTGACAATATGCAACACAATCTAGATAAATTGTCACATTGGGCCCAAATTTGGCAAATGAGTTTCAATGCGGATAAATGTAAAGTACTACATATCGGATACCTAAATGAGAAAGCAAACTATTCGATGAATGGCACTCAGCTTAAGAATGTAAACAGATAAACCGATCTGGGAGTAACAATATCGAGTAACCTAAAACCGAGTCAACAATGTTCAGAAGTTGTTAAGAAGGCAAACAAAATAATTGGCTTTATAGGCAGATCATTTGAGCATAAATCCAAAGACGTAATCCTAACCCTTTACAATTCCTTAGTCCGCCCTCTTCTGGAATACTGCGTTCAATGCTGGTGCCCTTATTACCAAAAAGACATAAACAAGCTAGAACCAGTTCAACGTAGAGTTACCAAAATGATACCTAGCCTAAAGAACAAACCATACGAAGAGCGTCTTAGAGAATTAAATCTATTTCCTTTAACCCAGCGCAGATTAAGAGGTGACTTAATTCAAGTGTTCAAAATCATCAAAGGCATCGACAATATGAACTGTAGTAAGTACTTCACTATCAACCAATCTAATTACACGCGGGGAAACGGTTGCAAAATTATTGGTAAATCTTTTAACTCACACGAATCTAAGAATTTCTTCTTCAATCGAGTTGTCAACTTGTGGAATGGGCTTCCCCGAGACGTTATAGACTGCAGCACCGTTGATTCATTTAAATTCCGCCTAGACAAATATCTCGCATCAAACCCGCGACTTACTGCGTTTGTAAATGAATAACTTTATTTTATCCTCCCCTCAGTTACTAACCCATATGTCCCCTACTAACTTCCTAGTCCTGCCACGTTAGTGGCAGGGCAGTAGTTCCCTTTCCAATGTTCCCTTACCCACTCTAAACCACTGTTTGGACACTTGATCCTCAGTGTTTTGGAGGACAAGCAGCCTAGAAGGGTCACTAGATCTGTTGTTGCTTGATTTCCTTTGTACTCCTTTGTACCATGACCCAAAAAGAGCAACAGATCTCCTTCAACCCTATCTCAACACACTACATGGCTGGTGCACTACAAACAGACTTAATCTAGGTTCAGCCAAATCCACCGCCACCACAAGCTGGACAGGAGAACACGAATACATCCCTCAACTCACCATAAACAACACACCCCTAACACATACACACACACCCAAAATCCTAGGAGTAACATATGATACTCATATGCCATTCAAACAGCACACCACAAACATTAAAAAGAAACTGACACCCAGACTTAACGCCCTCAAGTCACTTGCTCACACAAAATGTGGACACAACAAAGAAACTACCACCACAGTATATAAACAATACATAAGATCAGTGATGGAATACGCAAGCCCAGCCTGAGCTTCTAACCTAGCTGAAACACATCATAAGACCTTACAGACTATTCAAAACAAACCCCTGAAGATCATTACAGGCTGCACAGCTACTGCACCCACAGATCACCTACATCAAGAAACCAAAATCCTCAAAGTCAAAGACCATCTGGACATGAGAGGCACTCAATTCCTGGCAGCAGCCTCCACGAACCAAGACCACCCACTAAACTACATGGCAACACACCCACAGACACCAAGAAATATCAAAACAACACCCAGCACACGGTATCACACACAATTATTGTCCTCTCTCCTTCCCTGCCCACCCCGAACCAACTTCCAGAAGCACATCCATACTCATATCTCTCACCGATCCATCCACTCACTCACAGACAACACGCAGCTGCGCTGCACGACCTCCCGAAATCCATCCTTCCGAATCCTCCCTTCCTCGCAAGGACAGACTCCACCTGGCCAGGCTGAGATGCGGACACCATCCAGCTCTCCTGAGCTATCAGAAGAGACTAGATGACTCTGTTGTCGACGCCTGCCCGGGATGTAACACAGCACCCCATACCATTAAACACATCATAGAAGACTGCATTTCACACAACCACTTATGCCAACAACACAATCTAAACTCAATGAGAGCTCTGTGGGAAAGCCCGATCGTGGCCATGGCCTTCCTCAGGGACTCGGGGCTGTTCGGCCAGGCAGCTTGGGGAACAACAACAACAACAACAACGTGCACATGACGTGAATATTTACTGCTTACAATTGCTTTGAATCGCATGTCACGGAGGAGCCACTCATCAACAAAATGTATGTATGTATAATATTATACTCAGGCACATACCCCATTGCTGGGGGTGACCGACTCGAAACAGAGCCCGAACAGAAACACCATTCAAGGGTTCTATTTCTCAGGGTCCGGGACCACTTTCGCGTTCCCTCGCCCCTTTCTCTGTGTCTATGAGCCGGAGAATTTTACAAGAGGAGGAGGATTCCTAGCTCCTGTCCCCTGTAATACATAATGAACCAACAGTAAATTCGTCGTCATCAGTGAATTTGGTATCCCCTACGTAGTACCCTACTTTAGCCGTTTCTGTCTGTCTCTGCTGGGGAGATAACCCGATTGGGTTGCACTGCAAGGGGGGCTGCAGATGGTGGGGAAATTGGTCCTGGGGTGCAAGCACGTGGGCTGACTATTCGCTTCCCTGCTGCCCCCTTCCAGACAAATCTCATCTCACCCTGGCCCCTTCGTGGAGCCCGAGCATCTGGCATCAACTGGACTCGGGACTGCTCGGCCAGACACTCTGGGGAACTACAGCAACAACAACAACTACAGTAAATTGCGGAATAAATTTGAATACTATCTATCTCTATCTATATGCTCAGGCCCAATCCCCATTTTGGGGGTAGCCGACTCAAGACAGAGCAAGAACAGGGAAAACACAAAAATTTGAATACACCTATCCATAAATCTATTGGTAAGCTGAAGATATATTATTTACAAATTGACTTTGACCTCTTGAGTTTATGGAATATTATCTGAAGATTAATCAGTATACATTCTTAGGTCAAGTGAAACTAACAGAGAGAGATTGGCCAAATTATACAAAATTACAAGATACACTTTAACAAATGTTAAGACATGACAATAATGGCTCATTTAAAGCCCTCTTCAGAATTCACACCTGAAAATACCTCAAGATGAGCCGAAATGTCGTATCTTTGCAATTGCATATTATTTTCATTTTTGTTTTGTGTTTTTAATATATTCCACCTACTGCCTCTCGGGCATAGGCTGAGAGCCTGTACAGTCGGCGGCAAAAATTGTGTCGCCTCTGCCGCCTCACCGTCACCCGCGAAAATCATAGATTCTAGAATGTTAGTGTACAAACGTCCATCTTTCTGTCAACAGATGGCACACTATGAGATGTGTGCTTGTGAGGGTAGAGGATGATGGTAAAGAGAAGGGTTTAGACCTGTTAGGGGTGTGAAGGTGGGGCAAGGAGGGGACAACTTGTTTAAAGGTAAATGACATATTATTTATCAGTTTTCAATGTCTAATTTCATAATGATCCGACTTTCTAGTCACAGGGAAATCTGTTACATTTGTAGCACATGGATAACAAGATGATCAAATCGCGAAATATTTGCAAACATTCAATGCCAATATTTAAGTAAATCCACACAGTACCGTAAATTAGAACTCTTTCTCTCTCTCTCTGTCTCTCTCTGTCTCTCTCTCTCTCTCTCTCAACAAAAATTAAACAAACGAGTGAAATAAAAAAAAAACATGGTTCAACAGTGAAATCCGTAATAAATAAATAGACAGACAATGCTCAAGTTTAACCAAAATGACTGTACTAATTACCAAGTAAAAGAATTATACAACCATGCTAGAAGAAATGGTAAGAAACTGATTAGATCTGCTAAACGTGATTATGAAGTATCTATAGCCAGAAACAGCATCGATAACCCAAAGCATTTATATAGATACGTAAATAACAACAGAGGAATAAAAAGCGGAATAGGCCCATTAACTAGAGATTATCAAATAGTGACAGCCGACATAGATATTGCAAATATGTGTGTTCTGTTTTTACAGACGAAGTAAAGATGAATACAAAACATAGGGCAGTAACAACGCAAGAAATAGGAGACTTTACTATCAGCGCAAGTGAAGTATTATGTAAATTAAATATCACAAGACTCTGGGGCCTGATAATTTCCATAATAGGATAGTAAAACAAGTAAAAGAAGAAATATGCGAATCCCTGCCAAGTATGTTTAACTCATCACTACAGCAGGGTTGCGTCCCTAATGATTGGAAAACAGCCAACATTACACCCATTCACAAAAAGGATGATCGAGCCAAAGCTAGTAATTACAGACCTATAAGCTTAACGTCACTAATAGGAAACATTCTTGAAACCATTTTAAGAGATAAAATAGTTGAGTATCTTGAATCGAATGAATTAATAAGAAACAGCCAGCACGGGTTTAGGACCAGAAAATCGTGCCTATCAAACCTCCTCGAATTTTATATTATATTGTTTACTCTTAATGACTCAACTAAGGCGCTTGACATAGGCTACCTAGATTTTCAAAGGCGTTTGACAAGGTACCTCATTAGACAAACTAGAAATGCTCGGAATAAAGGATAAGTTATATCAATGGATTAAAAGCTGGCTTGCAAACAGAAAGCTAAGAGTTGTTATTAATGGTATAGAATCAGATTGGGTGCCTAGCTGTTACTAGCGGTGTGCCTCAAGGATCGGTCCTGGGTCCGATTTGATTTATCATATATGTAAATTATATTGATGTAGGTCTGAATAACTTTATCTCCAAATTTGCTGACGATACAAAAATAGGGAACATAGTCTTGAGTGAGGAAGACAGAAATAGCATACAGTCAGACTTAAGAAAAATACTTGAACGGTAAAAAAAGTGGCAAATGCCCTTTAATGTTGACAAATGTCAAATATTGCACGTTGGTTCAAACCACAAAAAAGTATGATTATCAAATGTAAGGCCAACAAATAAAAGCAGACTCTAAGGTTAAATATATCGGGGTTATTATATCAGAAAACCTAAAATCCTCAGAACAATGTGCGGCTGCGGCAAATAAAGCTAACAAGGCTATGGGATTTATCAAAAGAATTTTTACCTATAAAAACGAAAACATTATTTTGCCGTTATTCAAAAGCATTGTTAGACCCTATCTTGAATATGGCGTTCAGTTCTGGTCCCAGTATCTCAAGAAAGACATGACAAAACTCGAATCTGTGCAGCATAGAGCAACTAAACTAATTCCCCCTCTGACAAACAAACCATATTATGAAAGATATTAAAGAAATTAAATTTGTTCTCGTTTAAGAAACGAAGGTTGCGAGGCCAACTTATCGAGTGTTTTAAGATATTTAAAGGATTTGACAGTAGATATCAGTGCAGTGTTCACGATTAATAACAGTGCTGCAACCCAAGGTAATGGAATGAAATTAATTAGAAAAAAGGCATCCTTAGATGTGACACAAAATGTCTTCACATACAATGTGGCTAAAGAGTGGAATAGTTTTCCAAGAGAGGTGGTCGACAGTAATGCAATTGATACGTTTAAGAAAATACTGGACGATCATCTGATGAAGATTGGATTGATATGAATTAATCAATAGGCATGTGCAATTTCCCTTTCTATCTATACTATCTATACAAACACTTTTCTTGAGGGCATTTTCTGACCCATAAGGTTACACTTCATTCTATCTTCCGATACTGCTATTTAGCTAGAGGAAGCGGAGGGTGGGGAGAGAGCATTCTACTTTACTGTCCTATTCCTCCACTATAAACTGTCCCTGTCTAGTAGTATTAAGGCCGGACCACCTAGTTGGGACCGCAAGGTCTGTGTGGTCTGAGTATATGTGTAACTCTGTGTAACTTTCTCTCTCTCTTTCATGTAATAAACCCACATGTTAGAAACAAAAGTTTTACAGTTATAAAGTCACGAAAAGTTTCGACTCTAGAGTCCTCTTCAGGTTCGTTCTCTCTCTCTCTCTCATACTGTCTTACATGGCAGTAAATGACAGGGACATTTTACAGAACCACGCTTCTCAATTACGGGATTTCGATTGTTCTTACCATTACACTCAATGTGGACTCTGAACATGTTAAAGGGGAGGGAAAATAACATTTAAACAATTACAAAAAGTAACACTTGTCCGCGCAACTGTAAGGTCCCCTGAGTAAAGTAAGAGCAAAAGATTACAGAATCCATAAGGCAGAAAACCCTGAAATGAGAATTCGTATAGTTCTGTCGAATTACCTCAGTGAACAAGCGATTTGTTGGTATGGTGGCCCTGCATACTTGAACGATGCATGACATCGGTGGATAGTGTTTAAAATCATGGAAGGTGGCTTGCTCAGGGTTTTGGATATAGCCACCGGACAGAAAGAAGTGATGTAATCCTACTTCACCTAATGACAGTTATTATTTGTATTTATGATATTAATAATGTGAATAAAACTAATATAAATAGATAGTAATAATATTATTATGTAATAGTACTACTAAAAATACTAATTATAATGAGTAAGTCTTTAAAATTTACAATTATCGTTATAAAGAGACAAGCGAAGGTGAAGGCAAGATGGCAGGTGCTCGTTGTACTCTACGTGCTTCACATGTCTCACTCCCTATACTGGAACAAGACCTCACGGGCTTCACTGTTCATTGTAAAGCGGTGAATGTTAAGGCTCTCAGCCTTTGCCCGAGAGGAAGTAAGTTGGAATATAGACAAAAAAAAAAAAAAAAAAAAAAAAGCGACCCATCATATATTAAAAACTAAAATGATATTTATTAAATCATTGAGTTTTATTGGAGTGAATGCAGAACTTACATCCCTGTTTGCTTCCACTTGAATTACATGATTGATAAAGGTTAAAATATATCTGATAATAAAATATCAAACTACACAAGATTCCACTCCTTCCTCAGTCCCCCTGCATTCCCCTACAGCTCTAACCCCTCCTATCTCCTATCACCCTCCGCCCTCATAACCACACACCTCACAGTGTGCCATTTAGTGGTAGAAATATGCACTTTTTGTATACCTAACATTCTAGAGCCTATGAATATCGCAGTAAACGGTGGGGCAGGGGAAGCGACAGGACCTTTACTGCCGACTGTACATTCAACCGTTATTGAACGGTGAAGCCTGTGAGGTATCGTTTCAGTCTAGGGGGTGAGACATGTGAAACACTTGTATCTGCAACCAGCCACTGCCACCTTGTCTTCGCAGGATGCATGGGGCTTAGTTGCTCACTCATGGCTCGAAGCAGCTCCATCTCTGAAGCTGCCTCACTCCTGTGCTTCATTGTCTCACCTCCTAGACTCGGACCCTCACTCTCAGAATGCCACCTATTGATCAATGAACTCACTAGACATTGCCCCCCCTATAGCATATTTTTGAATATGGGAACATGCATACAGTGCTATTTAATTAGGGAACAATGAGGGTATTTATTTGGCGTTTCTGTGGGATATGTGGTAATGAACTGATACTACTGTAGGTACAGCATCAATTCCATCCCAATAATATCATCCCTTTGACATATCGGGATTCGAACCCGGGTCCATTCAATTATCAGTCCAGTGGCAAGACCACTCCACCACACCTCCCCTAGACCACTACACCACACATTTAGTTTTGTTTTTGTATATTTAGTTTAATTAATATAATTGAAAATGAACCTATTATTAATGAAGCAGAGCAATATTATGATTCTTATTTTACAAGTAATTAAGTGGCAAGAAATCGAGTGTTGTATAGGAACACTTGTTTTAACTATTAAGAACAGCAGGTTATACAAAGCCGCATCTAGTCACTGACCTTGTATTGTGGTACATTCTGGGGAGAGTCTTGAAGTGGTATATTGTGAATTGCACTACACTCTCTTCATGATCTGCTCAATGAAGAACTATTTACAACTTCTGAGGAAAGTTTATTCCAGGTAAAACCTATCTTAATAGTGAACAGATTTCCACGCATACTAGTGCAGAACCTTTTGCATTCTAATTTTCAGCCATGGTTTTGTGTTGTAGTCATATTAATACAAAACATGTTAGTAGAGGGTAAGAGATGCAACATTGCGACATTTAGAAAGAGATTGTAGGGAAATAGTAAGAGGCAGTGAGTTGATGAGGCAAAATGTTTTTGACTCTACTCTTGCTACAATGCAATATCATGCATTCGTGTTTAGTTCGCCCCCAACATTATTGCAGGCTTGAAAATAAAAAAAAAAAAACATGGGCTCGCTATCGCTTTACACGAAGTTATTGACAACTGGTCAGGGGGAAACTTTTAAAGATGGTTTAACTTATGGTGTTAATTAGGAGGATTGTTCCCATCATAGTTACTCGGCTATCACAACGTATGTATAGGTAAATATGCAATAATGTGATGCAGCCATATATTGTGTTACGGCTGGATCGGCAATACATATTCGGGATTCTTGATCGTAGGACAGAAATGGCTTATGTGACAACGACACGCTCGATTCCAGTCCCAAATACTATATGCTCCAGACAACAAAAGCACCAACGCCCTACAGAGTTATCGTCTACGGTAACGAGGTACCTTAACTCGGCGAAAGTGTACAACAGGGGTAGGCTATGAGGCTAAACTCCCTCAGACATTTATAGGTTACGTTATTACTAAAGAAATGCAATACTCAAGAAACTACGTTAATATTAAGCCTCTAATAATGTAGAATAGAAGCAGGCTAAAGGTATGACAGTGAAATGCTAAATGACAAATGTACACGCCTACTTGAAAGCGCGTGCACTAGAATAACTGTCCCCTACTAACATGCACTAGCATGTAGCATACAAGATGTTCATGATCCAGTAGATACCTAATAATACACATGGAAGGAACATAAACAGTAGTCACTTATTGTAATAATGAATCTATACTTGGAATAACTAAAAGGTTGCAGGCAACAGTACTGCGCCGGTAGCCTACTACCGCATAGGCTACTTCGCTTCTCTCACTCTGTCTCCCCTCTGAGTCCGTATGCGCCCTACGCAACGGAACTCCGGACACAGCAGCAAAACGACAGTGCAGTTAATTGATACATGAAAGTATTAATAGTGTTGTCTTGTGTGTGAGTAATGTGTATTGTAAAGTGTTACATACATAAACTTAAAGAGAGCTGCAATGCATAGTAAAATAAAGATATCACCCACTCATCATCCCCATGTGTTCTAGCTAGCAGGCCAAGTCACAGGAACAACGAGTCCCAGCACCGAAAGCGAGAACCCAGGAAAAGACTGCAGAGAACACAAGGACAGATAAATTACGTTACTCTACTATACCGGCACTACGAGCGAGCTGTAGTCTCTGGTACTGCACTCGCTCCTGGCTCGGTAGGCAAATCAAGGCTAAGTCCTCGCCCCTCTACAGACAACTCCTGGGCATGGTCGGGCTCTTACACATGGCACTAGTCTAGTCACAAATTGGATGATGAGCTGGGCATATAACTCGTGAACATGTAGAACGTTCACCAACTATCCTCATCAAGAAGATCGCTGTTCACATTAACCCCTTAAATCTAATACATGTAAATATATGCTTGTCCTAAGAGTAATACGAGAGGTGAGTGCTGAAACTCCTTTAGGACCTCAAGGGAAGGGTATGCATTTAAATAGAGAGAAGAATGAAATGAGAGTAATGTCGTCAGAGAGAAAGAGTGCAACCGTGAGAAATTGGGAGAGAGGGCAAGGGATGTTAGAATCTCAAAGGTTCTAGGCAACCTGATCATGGAACACACAGCGAGCCTCCATGCAATGTGCAGTACGACAACATGGGCAACCCAGGCAGCATATGCAGGCGGCAATGTACTACCAACCCTGTCGCACCTAGCTATAAGCGCAGGGCTGCCAACCGGTCCATACGTCTGGCAACCATTGCTACCCTCTCGCTCTGAAGTCTAACTCACTCTCTCTCTCTGAATTCCTATTGTCTTATCTATCAACTTCTCTATTGATACTACATATTAAATGGAAGGTCTCGACATGGCTTAAAACAAAACCCACCACTGGTTAGCAAATGACGAGACCTTTGCAGAGATACAAAGAACATAGTTATACGTTGTCACACTCAATATAAGCAGCCAGCACGGTACACGGTACACGGCACCGCGGCGGTACAGTGGAGTACCAAGGAGTACAATCAGGTTGCGTTGCTACGCACTGGGTGCGTCACAGCCCCCCCAAGATTTTAGATAATCGACCTTAGAAGCATTATCAAAATCTGACAGGCAACCAACCGACCTGCTACCCTTAGCTGCCACTAATTGCAAAAGGTGCACAACAACTGAAGTGTGAATTATACATAAAACACAATATCGCATGCATCATGCTACAACAATAAAGACTTACAAAACTAAAAAAAAAATTTCTCGTTTATTTTATTGTTTTATAATCTTTTTGGACGGCGTTATGATAGCCTAATTTTACTCCTGCTCAACCCACACACCGTGCACGACTATCCTGGATCATCAACCCTTGATAGACAATCTGCTATCACGTTCTCACTCCCGGCAATATGCTGAATGTTGAGATTATACTCTTGGAGCATTAGGGACCACCTGGTCAAACGCATATTCCGATTGTGAAACTGATTTAGGAATTTCAAGGGATGATGGTCCGTATAAATCGTCACTACCGGGCCGTAGGCTGGAACATAAACTTCGAAATGTTTGAGCGACAAAACGATAGCAAGAAGCTCCTTCTCTATAGTCGAGTAATTCCTTTGTGCCGAATTAAACTTGCGAGAAAAGAAGCTCACTGGGTGTTCCAAGCCCTCGGAATCAGTCTGCAGTAACACTGCCCCGGCACCCACACCGCTGGCATCAGTCGCCAGCTGAAAACTCCTGGAGAAGTCTGGGGCTCTCAAAATCGGATGTGTACACAGCAGGTGCTTGACTAGGTCGAAAGCCCTCTGACACTCCGCAGCCCAACAGAACTTCACTGACTTCGACAGTAGATCAGTTAACGGTGCTAAGACAGTAGAGTATCCCCGGATGAAGCGCCTATAATAGCCTATCATACCTAGGAACCGCATGACCTGGCGCTTAGTGGTGGGCCTGGGAAACATATTGATAGCCTGTATCTTGCTCAGGGGGGGGCACACCCGGCCTAACCCGACCACGAAGCCAAGATACTGCACAGTAGCCTTTACAAACTCGCACTTCCTCAGGTTCACCACCAGCCCAGCATCGTGCAACTTCCCAAACAGGGTCTCTAAGTGCCTTAGGTGATTTTCAAAATTGTCATCATACACTATCACGTCATCAAGGTAGACCGTGCAGTTAGGGATTTCGTCACAAATATCGTTCATCAGGTTCTGAAACGTGGCAGGTGCGTTCTTAAGCCCATAAGGCATTACGTTACATTGGTAGGTCTTGCCATCTACCACAAAACCACAAACTTGCTTAGCTCGGTCCGACAGGGGTACTTGCCAGTAGCCTTTTACAAGATCAATTTTAGTAAGGTACTTTGCATTCCCTATCTTGTCCACGCTGTCGTCAACTCGAGGCAAAGGGTAAGGGTTGGTAGTGGTCAAGCCATTTAGCCTACGAAAATCTATGCAGAACCGCACCTTGCCGTCAGGTTTAGGCTGCAACGTGACGGGTGATGTCCACTTCACATAACCTTCAGTGATCATCCCTCTCTCAACCATGTACTTTAACTCCTCCCGTAAAGCTGGCAACTTTACCGGGGGCACACGGTAGGGCACTGACTTGAAGGGCACATTATCACCGACGTCCACGTCGTGCGTTACCTGAGTAGTGAGACCTGGGTGTTCGGCGAAAACAGAGGGGTATGACCTGAACAGGCCTAGGACAGCAGCACCCTGGTGCTCAGGCAGGTGACTTGCAGCTTGCCTAGCCTCTTGTTCAGTATTCCCCGCCCACTGTTCCGCGGAAATGACACAGTCCCAGCTATCCTCCTCAGCAGCATGACTGTCCCCACCTCCTTCTCCACCCTGGCCGCTGCAGGCCAGCACAGGGACAGTGAGAGGCTCTGAGGGGCGTCTCACATACTCTTTCATGAGGTTAACATGACATAACTGATGTTTTTTTCTACGGTCAGGTTTTGCAACGAGATAATCAAGGTCGGACAGTTTCTTAGCCACCACATACGGCCCAATAAACTTGGCAGAAAGGGGGTGTCCAGGCAAAGGTAAAAGCAACATTACCTCCTGACCCACCTAAAACTTCCGAAGCTTCACCTTGGCGTCATACTGGTGCTTCATGACCGCCTGTGCATTAACCAAGTTATTACCTGCCGCTGCCATGCAACCTATAAGTCTCTCCCGGCTCTCAAGGATATATTTAAGTACAGACCCCGGCTTCTCTTCGCCCTCCCAGATCTCTTTCACCATACTTAAAGGTCCTCTCACATTATGGCCAAAGACTAGTTGATTTGGACTGAACCCCAGGCTCTCTCCTGGGACTTCACGTGCAGCGAACAGAACATACGGCAGACCCAAATCCCAATCAGTGTCATGTTCTGCACAGTAACAGCGTAGCATACTCTTCAGGGTCGAGTGCCACCGCTCCAAGACTCCCTGACTCTCGGGATGGTAGGCTGACGACACTACAGAGCATATACCGTGCAACTGAAGGGTTTGCTTGAACAATTTGGATGTAAAATTGCTCCCCTGGTCTGACTGCACCTCACGTGGAAATCCATAACGGGAACAGAACAATAATAAGTTTCTAACAACTGCCTTTGCCGAGCCGTTTCTCATGGGGTATGCGTCCGGGTATCTCGTAGCCACATCCATGATTGTCAACAGGAATTTATTGCCACTACTAGTAGGCGGGAAAGGGCCAACCAAATCTACTACAACTTTGCTGAACGGAGGCCCGGTGACAGGTATGGGAAACAAAGGTGCCTTCGGGATGGTCTGGTTAGGCTTCCCCGTTGTCTGGCAGGTCGCACACCCAGCCACCCATGCACAGACATCAGCCTTGACCCCAGGCCACCAGAAAAACCTGCCCAATGCCGCCAATGTTTTGGTTACCCCCAAATGACCCGCCACCGGCACACATGCGCCAGACACAATAAGGACTCTCTATACTTATTTGGAACAACCACCTGGTCTACTACCCTCAGCACCGCCCTCCCACTTCGATTTGGGGTCTAGAAATCTGCGGTACAATATCCTGTTGAGCCTAAAGAAATCTCCCGGCTTCGCATCCCCATCTTCCTCCAACTCTATGGCACCATTGCTATAACGAGCTAGGCTAGCGTCTTGCAGCTGCTGCTCACTAATGTCCCTGGGCGTCAATGCATCAAGATGGTTTTGTAATAAGACATTACCCCGGCTAGTAGGCTCTACTGCCTTAGTGGCTCTCGCTACAGCTCTTGCCTCACGCGAAGTCTTACCCAACTCTGCCTTGTTACACACCATATCTGGGCCAGAGTCAACTCCCGTGTTTATTATAGGTCCAAGTACCGAATCACCGAGAAGTGCAGCAGAATCAATGTCCCTTTTCCTGCCCTTAGCAACCTTCTCCTGATCCTTCCTCCACTGTCCCCGAGGTTGAGTGCTAGGCTGTGCAGGAGCCGCAGAGCGAGATCGGGTTACCACACAGGCCATCTCATCCTGTTGGCACCTCCCAACCCATTCCCGATTCTCACCATCCACGTCGGCCGCCCTCTCGGCAACGACTAAGGGTGGAGTCCCGGAAGTGGGCACCGCAAAGTCGTTGCCGAGAAGAAGGTCGACGCCCTCAACTGGCAAACACTCAACGATCCCTACATCCAGCTCCCTGCACACCTCTCCCACTCTCAACTCCAACCTCACAAGTGGGTATGACCTCGTAGCATTTATACCCTGCACCACAACAACTCTGGCCGCATTTATCGGTTTCCCTGTGAAGTTCCTCAACAAAGTTTGCGAAGCCCCCGTATCCCTCAGCAAGTCAACCCTCCGTAGTTCACTCCCCCAGCTCACAAACCCGTGTCCCCGATGGTCACAGAAAGTGTCCCGGACAGGTGTCGAGCCTTCCGTACGCTTCTTTACCGCGTGTGCCTCAGCTGCTGACAACCTACCCCGGGCAGTTGCTGCAGCCTTCAGAGACACACCGATACTGTGAACCAATGACACCGGCTTAGCGGGAGTGTTACTAGGGCACTCACGTGAATAATGGCCTAGCTTCTGACATTTGTAACATTTCACATCCCCAATGGGCTTCTTCCCTTGTGCGGGCGAAGAAGGGGCCTGACCTTTAGTAAACGGGAGAGGCTTGTGTTTGTAGGTGTTATTAGGTGCAATGCATTTAGTGTGGTTATGTGTGTCATAGGATTTGTTATTATCGAAAACTCTGGTGGGTGGGGTATAGCGCCCCTTCTGCCCTGACTCAGCCCTCTGAGCGGCACCGCAACCACGAATCAATGATAATCTGAAGTCTGCCATCTTGGCAGCCTCCTCTACTGTCTTGGGACATTTTTCCTTAATGTTCAGCGTTAGATCGGTTCCAGTGCATTTGTAAAACTGTTCCAGATAGAAAAGTTGCTTAATTTCCTCAGCCGACTCTGCGTGCTCGGACCGAAACCAGTTATTACCTGCATCTGTTAAGTCCCGTGCGTGCTCCATAAAACTGACGTCGCTCTTCTTATTCATGCCACGGAACTTCAATCTATAAGTTTCGGGTTGCAGTTCGTAGGCCCGGAGCACAGCCTCCTTCACCAGTCCATACACTACACTCTCGTCCAGTGACAGTGCATCGTAGGCTTTCAACCCCTTACCCACTAGACGTGATGAAACTAATGCTGCCCATTTAACCTCCGGCCAGTCATACTCACGACACTTCTTTTCGAAACGAGCAAAAAACTCAGTCACTGCTGTCTCATCAAATGCGGGTACTAACTTAATTAAATGCGAAAGTGAGTCTGTAACCCGGTGCCCACCACCGAGATGACGCCCCGTGGTCTCTACTCTAGACTTCTCGACATCCATTTCAGCCTGGTACCTGGTTGCATCCTGATTGGCTTGGATTCTAGCAACCTCTATGCGTTCTATACTAGCCTGTTGTATCTGTATCTGAGTCTCCTGCAGCTTAAACTTAGCTAGTTCTAGCTGAAATAACATCTCAGGAGACAGGCCTGGGGGGGGAGAGCACAAAATGGGGGATCCACACCGAGACGTGTTTACGGGTAAGCCAGCTTGCCCTTGAGAACCCTCCTGCTGCATCGTGCTAAGACTCGCTGGCTGAGGGCCCAGCTCAGGGGTAGAGTGGAATGGAGGCTTGGAGGGAACCCCCCAAGACCCCACTCCACCCACCGCCCCATCGCCATCACCCAACAAACATGCCACCAAATTCTTCTTGGGCCAACTGTCAGGACAGTCCCGCCCCAAAACCGTGGCTAAACAGCGAAGACCGTAACAATCAATAGCCTGCAGGCGCTGTTCGGTCAAAGGTGTCTGCAAAAATGCCCAGGCATCCCTCTCTCCACTTATAACACTCCCCTCCCTAAACATCTGTTGTACTTGCTGGTTACTAGGCTGTACCGTGTTATCCTCCCCCGTAAATGATGAGTCATTAGACATAGTGCTGGTTATACAATTGCTGTTCATAAAAAAAAAAAAGTGCTTATTACTAATTGCAGTCTCGACTCACAAAATGTTAAAGATGCTTGAATGACTCTACTCTAGACACCCCCAACGAAACAATCTGCAAGTCCACCAATACAATAATGACACAATAAAAATTCCTCCAATATGCAAGAAAATTCTAGCCAGCTCTACTAGGTAGCATAGAATAGTTCTCCAAAAAACATGTGATAGGATACTACTGAATCTTGTGCAAGGTCGCCATTTTGTTACGGCTGGATCGGCAATACATATTCGGGATTCTTGATCGTAGGACAGAAATGGCTTATGTGACAACGACACGCTCGATTCCAGTCCCAAATACTATATGCTCCAGACAACAAAAGCACCAACGCCCTACAGAGTTATCGTCTACGGTAACGAGGTACCTTAACTCGGCGAAAGTGTACAACAGGGGTAGGCTATGAGGCTAAACTCCCTCAGACATTTATAGGTTACGTTATTACTAAAGAAATGCAATACTCAAGAAACTACGTTAATATTAAGCCTCTAATAATGTAGAATAGAAGCAGGCTAAAGGTATGACAGTGAAATGCTAAATGACAAATGTACACGCCTACTTGAAAGCGCGTGCACTAGAATAACTGTCCCCTACTAACATGCACTAGCATGTAGCATACAAGATGTTCATGATCCAGTAGATACCTAATAATACACATGGAAGGAACATAAACAGTAGTCACTTATTGTAATAATGAATCTATACTTGGAATAACTAAAAGGTTGCAGGCAACAGTACTGCGCCGGTAGCCTACTACCGCATAGGCTACTTCGCTTCTCTCACTCTGTCTCCCCTCTGAGTCCGTATGCGCCCTACGCAACGGAACTCCGGACACAGCAGCAAAACGACAGTGCAGTTAATTGATACATGAAAGTATTAATAGTGTTGTCTTGTGTGTGAGTAATGTGTATTGTAAAGTGTTACATACATAAACTTAAAGAGAGCTGCAATGCATAGTAAAATAAAGATATCACCCACTCATCATCCCCATGTGTTCTAGCTAGCAGGCCAAGTCACAGGAACAACGAGTCCCAGCACCGAAAGCGAGAACCCAGGAAAAGACTGCAGAGAACACAAGGACAGATAAATTACGTTACTCTACTATACCGGCACTACGAGCGAGCTGTAGTCTCTGGTACTGCACTCGCTCCTGGCTCGGTAGGCAAATCAAGGCTAAGTCCTCGCCCCTCTACAGACAACTCCTGGGCATGGTCGGGCTCTTACACATGGCACTAGTCTAGTCACAAATTGGATGATGAGCTGGGCATATAACTCGTGAACATGTAGAACGTTCACCAACTATCCTCATCAAGAAGATCGCTGTTCACATTAACCCCTTAAATCTAATACATGTAAATATATGCTTGTCCTAAGAGTAATACGAGAGGTGAGTGCTGAAACTCCTTTAGGACCTCAAGGGAAGGGTATGCATTTAAATAGAGAGAAGAATGAAATGAGAGTAATGTCGTCAGAGAGAAAGAGTGCAACCGTGAGAAATTGGGAGAGAGGGCAAGGGATGTTAGAATCTCAAAGGTTCTAGGCAACCTGATCATGGAACACACAGCGAGCCTCCATGCAATGTGCAGTACGACAACATGGGCAACCCAGGCAGCATATGCAGGCGGCAATGTACTACCAACCCTGTCGCACCTAGCTATAAGCGCAGGGCTGCCAACCGGTCCATACGTCTGGCAACCATTGCTACCCTCTCGCTCTGAAGTCTAACTCACTCTCTCTCTCTGAATTCCTATTGTCTTATCTATCAACTTCTCTATTGATACTACATATTAAATGGAAGGTCTCGACATGGCTTAAAACAAAACCCACCACTGGTTAGCAAATGACGAGACCTTTGCAGAGATACAAAGAACATAGTTATACGTTGTCACACTCAATATAAGCAGCCAGCACGGTACACGGTACACGGCACCGCGGCGGTACAGTGGAGTACCAAGGAGTACAATCAGGTTGCGTTGCTACGCACTGGGTGCGTCACTATTGTTATATACTAAACAAAACAAATCATAATAATAATATCAAAATATATAACTAAAAGTAGATCGAATATAGT